>JAFVLL020025232.1:0-16118 GCA_021397915.2 Tor tambroides | reverse complement strand
AACAGGTGATGGGGATTTACCGCTAATCAAGGAGCCGGTTTTACTGACGAGATGCGCATGCATATTGCATGAGATAAATCGCCCAGCCCTAATTAAACCCCAGAGTCGCAATGAGATGCATATACCTCAACACACAAATCTCAAACATGGTAAAATCAACAAATGTTAATTCAGTAAAAATGTTAAGTCAGAATGCAAACCCATTTGAATGGCCATCAATAGAGAAAGATTGTGTTTGGGTTCAAATGATGTCCTTCTAGCATCTACCAGCCGGGGCTGAATTATGATAATAGATTGGCATGCTTTGTCAAATTCAGTGATTAGTTTTCCTTCAAAAGTGCTTATTGCATCAGTTCGATGCCTTGTAAACATAACTTCACTTCCAGACGGGTACTCTCCAATTTCCAGCCAACTTGACTGAAGCTGCTGATCTTTGGGTATGGCTTGCCAGATTTGTTTGCATCATACAGTCAGGAAACAATTGTGTCCGTGGGTCTCTGTGTAGCTACAGAAGAAAAGTTTTTCATTTATTTGATGCAACCCAAGTCGTGAAGTGAGTGAAGCTTTATCCAGGTTGAAAAAAAAAGTAAATCATGCTGCCTTTTGTGCTTTGATGTGACAAGAAAGAAAATCCATTTTGTTTATCTAATCTTGCGTGTGTATGCAAACAAAATACATCAAGTGTTAAGTAGGCGGACATGATTTTGAAATTACCATTAATACATGTCATGAGATTATCACGGCTATATCTGTTAACACTGAAGTTTTTTAAAGCCAACTTGATCTGAAATGCTACAGGTAAAGTGGCATAATGCAGCAGAATTTACAATGCACGCAGTAGTGATGTATCATCTTTATGATTTGACCATCCTCTCTGCCCTTCTGCACTGCAATATTTTATTTAGCTTTGTATTCAAATCCACTCATTTGTACTGATGCCAAAAGAGAAAATGATTCACATATGGGGGAGTGAAGGCTGGTAATAACCTGGATTACAGACTGCAGTGGGTGTCAGATTCCCTGGGAATTTTGAAGTTGACATTTTGAGACATTTCGCCTCCCACCGCACTGTTACAAACAGCAGTGAAGGAGAATTCAGCCTCAATCAGCGTTGTCACCCACGCAAGAACCTCACAAACGCTAAACACCACCTAAATACTTCACTTTCTGACCAACAGCAGGCATACAATAGTGATTAGGATGATCACAGTGATGATGACGATGAAGCTAGGTGGTACGCAAACAGCTGTGCTTTTGCATTGTTTTTTTAATGTATTAATGAATGCTGCCTCCTTAAATCCGCTCCTTAAATTAGAGATTCATTCCCCACGTCTGTGTTTATCTGTTTTGGCTCTGTCTCCCTCATTTCAATCTAAACACATTAAAATGTAAAATAGCTTTGGGGCTGAATTGAGTAGCATTATTAAAACAGCCTGTCAAACTTTTGCTGCATTTGATTTCTTGTCTCTATTTGTCGAGTTATTGCTACCTAGAATTGGAGATGGCTTTCGAAAATTGTGACATTAGAGTCACTATCCAAACCGTCAGTCTTTCTCATCTTTGTCTAATGATGGTGGTTTCTCAGCGACACACACTTTCCCGTAGCAACCAAAGTAGTCTGATATTTATTTAAACCTGATTTTAATTTTCAGACAGTGTTCAGTTGATTTTGCGCCACCTAAAATCCATTTAATTTTTAATATGTAACATTTTTAATAAGCAGCAGTATCCAGTTCATGGCCAAATAATGGAAAAGTAACCTGAATCAACTTATTATTGGGTAAACAACATGAGTGGCTTTTCATTAAAGCTCTTGTGTCCTTCATCATGAGCTGTTGCCATGCCGGCCATATTGTTTTCTTTTTTTTTTTAATCACGCCATAGTCATTTAAGGGAACAGCCTGCACTTTACATGGATATTAACAAAAATCCCAGTCTGCAAAATTGTCTAAATCCTGAACTGTAGAAACCGAAACGCCCACACATCGTATTTTATAGCAGGTACCACATCTTCAGCGTTCAAAGAGAAAATGAGAGATAGAGAGAGGCAGAAAAGACAAAAGTGTTTACTGCAGTAATGGATGTTCTGACTCATCGTTCTGAAGAAACAACACAGATCCTGGCTTCTAATCTCTTATATAAAACGTTCTAATTCTGAGGATATTTTCAACAGCCTTCTATGTCCTGAATATTAAACTGTGACTTCAGTGCTGTTGTACTAAATGTGCTAATGCACCATGAGAATGAAATAATGCGTCATGTGGAAACAAGCAGTCTAAAGCTACCCTGCAAGTAAATGTCAAAAAACAACTAAAGAACAGGATGTAGCACAAACAAACCAACACACACAGGTGTAAATATATATACCGAGCAATTTGCTTGCTCCCAAAATGAACTGAATTACCCTGAGTAAGCACAGTACTCCATCTGCGCTTGTGTTCATTGTTATTTCTTGGTAGACGGTGTGCAGGTTTGCAATAATGACCGTGGGTAAGTGGACGCTGAGAGACCCCTGAATAGGATGATCGCAATTTTCCATTCCTCCCAGTTCCGTCCGTTTGCCCTTTGGGAGCACTGTTTTCAAAGCTATACGTCATGAGGAATGAGTTAGAAAGGGTCGTTTTCCTGAATAAACTTGATTTGCCTTTAGGCCACAACTTGCTGTTTGATAAACACTTGTGGGACTGATTTGTTTTCATTAACAGCATCATCAAGCGCTATGGTCAGAAAAACATGTTGGACCTTGATATTTAAACAGTCACGTGATGTGAAACAGTATCCTTAAGGTAAGAGATAATTACTAGATATAAATCCCCACTGGTCATTTTCCTTTAGATTCCAGGAGTTTATGCAAGTTGGAGTGTTTCAAGGGTTTAATAAAAATAGCTTTAATTATGAAAGACCTTGTGTTCAATTATATCCCCTTAGGTAAATACGAAAGCTGTAGTAAACAAACCTGCTCACGTCCTTGAGGCTGTGATGAAAATCCTTTTGTTTATTCTGAACTGATGTATAAATTTTCTTCAGATGCACACTCTTAAAAGATGTAAACTGTTTTTGTCACTGGAAAAAACATAGTTTGCTAATGAATAAAAGGCTATGAATTAATTCTTAAAGATACTTCATTTACTCACCCTCATGTCATTTCAAACCTGAATTTCTTTTCTTCTGTGGAACACAGCGGGTGAATTTTTGAAGATTGCCCTATCCATTCCTTCCAATATGATGGAAGTGACTGCACTGGGGAAAAAATGGGACATTTCAATATAAATTGTGTGCCAATTTAAATTGTTATTCATTAAAAATATTTATAAGACTTCAAGCTAGAAATATAGGGAAGTCTGATTTATAACGAATCTGTTCATTGAATCATATCTTTTCAATAATTTGTTTGATCCAGTTGCCACACAGCACTCTCATTCTCTCTTGGTCTCTGTCTAAAATTTTTAAAATAGCCATGCTCATATTGTGTGTCTTACAGCAGCTATTCAGATAACAATGTCTGTCTAGACCTTAATATCTTTAGCTCTCTATTTCTTTCAGTGAGTCACGACCAGTGGTCCTAATGATAGACCAAATTCAGGTCCCGCACACAAAATTGGGCTACCTATTTACAACAGGGCAGAATGTTACTCTCTGATCACAGAGGTGGATTTTTGTCTCTCTGACTGTCTCAAAACAAGCCTGATTGCTTCACATTCTGTCCTTATATAAACACTGAGCTGTTCACTGCACTCTAAAGGTGTCAATTTCCACTGTATTTTGGAACTAACTGCTCTAATTTCACAGTACTTTTTCTAAGCAGTTCTACAGTATAATTTATATTAAATAGTTATATTGTATAATTCTGAATACAATTTATATCATAAGAAATTAATGTTAATCTTGTAAAATCTTGACTTTGGAAACACGTTACTCCTTTTTATGTACTGAAACAACACTGGGTGATATTCATACATTCTATCATTTTTTAATCTCTGTTATAGTGGAATACAACAGTGCTGAGCTTCACATGGTTTTGTTGTAACACGTCCCCAGATAATAAGTCTATTCTTCTGTCTTGTGTCTTTTCTTTGTCTCTCTTGTCTCCTCCCTCTCTCTTTCTCACTTATTATGTCTCAAGACTCTGTTTGTGACCCAAACTGTCATTTGTTTTCATTAATGCTGTCATAACTAAGCAGTCTGAAAATAAGAAACCTTTCAAAGAGCTAAACCTGCAGCAGACAATGTTGCTTTGATGCAGATTCTGCTGCTAGAACATAGTATGTACTCTAAGGAGAATTCAGTTCAATAAACAATATAACTTAATCATGTTAGAAACCATATTGAGTTTAACGCGGATTAAAACCAGGTTATGAGTGACAACCTTACAATGGCACGCACTATATAAAAATCCTAGACCATGCAATTGATCACAACTTTTACATAACACGTTACATATCTTTTAAAACTGTTTAATGAAAGTTTTTTTTTTTTTTTTTTTTTTTTTTGGAAAGACGTTTTGTCAGCTGTATGTTATTAAACAACTGTACTTCTATCCCTCCCTTCATTCCTGTCAAAATTAAATATGACTAAGGTGGGACTCACTGACCAATAATTTCAATAATTCAAATATGTGTGCAGAAAAATTCTCGCAAAATCGACACGGGATTCATAACGGTTGTGTTCTCGCGTTAATTTATTCTTACCCTCGTTCTAATTTTGATGAATCCAGATTATATTCTAAATAATGGAGTGCGTCCACGTAGGTAATAATTTGCCTAAAACACACCAGAACCACATCCATATAAAGCATTTCCTTACAACCTCATCTCTCGCTCTCCTGCTCTCTCGCGTTTTCTAGCGCACACATCGGGCATGCACAGTAAGATCGACAAAAATTACTCATTCCCAAAGCCAGTAAAAATGTATTTGTGTGTAATGTCGTTACAGCTGATTCTTCATTGGATCTTATTTCAAATAACTTTACATGAAAATGTATTGTTAAATCATTATTTCTGTGTGAAAACATGTTTTATGCATGAATATGCACGTGTTTACTGTTAGTAAATGACATCCAGTGTGTTTGTAACTCTGTACAATAAACAGATTACAGATACTTGCACAGAGTAAAGACTGTAGAATTACTTTATTTCATTTATTATTTACAAAAAGTATTGCTTATAAACTACTTCTATATTACATTTTATAATGCAGAGGTGACAAATATCAAAACGACTAAATAAGATGACCATGTACCTTGCACCTGTCGCTGAAAATTGTTGGCATTGCAGCTTGTTGAAAGTAATTACATAATCAGAATAAGAATCACTGCTCTGGGGAGTCAAGGGTACCTTTAACAGTGCCGTTTTCCGTTAACGTCAGCAGATCTGTCCGATTCCCTCTCGTACAATCCAGCCATATAATTCTGTCTCTGTAGTAGCAGTTTGAGGACACAAGCCGAGCATCATCTCAATTTTAACAGTTAGGCGTTTCAAGCAAAAGACCACATGCAGTGCAGACTTCATTTTTAGTGTACTTTATGAAGAATTTCAGGTAAAAATCCTAAGAGGAGACTCCATCTTCTTTGACTTGTGCGAAACTGAACTAAAGACTTTCTGACTTTCCAAATCCTGCTGAATTTCCAGGCTGGTTTATGTTAGTTGGGGCTGGTGTATCACCAGCTAGACCAGCATTAACCAGCCTGAGCTGGTCTTTTTTTAGCAGATTAGCACTGAAAAGCAGTAAAGCAACAGCTCATTCCCTGACCACTTGTTTCCTGCATACACTGCAACACTTCAGATGTAACCTAATGGCACTAACTCAACAAATAAAATAAAGAGAAGAAGGTCATGAAACCTGTGACTAAGGAGGGAGGTTTATAATTCTCAACACAGGTGCTGAAATTAACTTTGGCGGTGCGAATTGGATTGGTAGCCGGCTGACCCACTCACAGTGGTATAACATTAATTATCTTTCCCCAGAAGAAGTAAGATGAGACTGATGAGACGGCTTTACAGTGTAGTATGAGCAAGACTTAAAATATCAAGGCCAAGAGAAAAAAAAAGTTAATTATGTTCAAAAGTTATTTGAGGATATAATGAATAGTTGATACGTTTTTGGAACTGCTAGTGCGGATGTGGGCCTGTTCCTGGCAAAATGATATCCAGGTGATGACAAGTTGCCATAAAAGTGCAGCTGCCATCATTACGCTAAGGAAAAGTGGGAGAAAAAGGCTTCAGCTCATTTTCTGCATGGGTAAAACTGTGTCTCACGAGATCAAATAGAACAACGAGAAATAGTGAGCCATATATCGCTGTAGTCAAAAGAGAGAGAAAATGAGGGTGCAGAAGACTGGCAGAGTCCAAAAAAAAAAAAGTATGATCAAAAAGTCATTTCATGCGCATATGTTGTCATTTTGAAGGCACAGGTATATGTGTTCTCTAATATAAAACAAAGACCAGCAACTTAATTGCCTGGTGACAAAAAACAACAAACAACAATTATATCTGTCTATGTAGGCAGCATTTTAGCCATCACAGGTGCACTCTTGATGCAAAGCCTGTTCCAAAAACTAGGCAACATACTTATTAGAGTGTATATTCTGAGGCAACATCACATGTAAATGAAGGAAATACAATAATACATTGCATTTTCACAAGCTCAGTAAAAGATGGCAGACAAGTCAAGAGGACATTTTGATAAAGATATTTAAATGTAATAAACAATTAACTGTTTTTTCACAATATTTGAGTGCATTGATTATACTAGTTTAGTGTTAGCAACATTAACATGCATTTTTTGCTGCATATATGTGTGTGGCATATACAGTAAAGTTGCTTCCTTTTTCAGTGCATTCCAGTATAGTCACTTATTAGATCTCATTTTAGTTATGATGTCTATGTACAGTAGGCTACAGACAGCAAGGTAGCTCAGTACGTTTTAAAAAATTACGTCAGTATTTTGGGGTATTTGGGGGTAATTGGTGAAATTGGTGTGGAAACAATATTCACTCAGAAAACGCAAGTAAAATTCTTAAATAATTATGAAGAATCAGTAAGTAAAACACTCAATTAAACATGAAATTTTGAAGTAGAAAGGCTAAAATAGTATTTTCTTGGAAAATGTACTCCAGTAATCTATATATATATATATATATATATATATATATATATTATACATAACTTTGAAAATCATTTTTGTACAGTTTCAAATATAAAAAAAGATTTGTGAATAAAAAGGATTTTACTTTATAAATACTATATATTATACATATCTAATTTATACATGTAGCTAAATATAATTATAAAAGATGAAATACAAAACTAAAAATATAAAAAAATAAATATTGTACCTAATATATGTTATTTGTATGCTTATTAGAGTACAATGTCATCAGCTAAGCAACATGTTAAACATTTGAAATAAAATGTTGACTTTTGACATGACAAACTAATTTTGTGACATACAGTTGCTTCATATGAATCAAATCACTTACGAGGTTCTATTTCAGTTAATGCTCATATAGATAAACACAAAAGTAGCTCAAGGAATTTTGGAACAGCAAGAGAGTGAGAAAAGCCACAAGAAGCAAAACGATGGAGGGGTCACTGCTTAGCAAACCTCATTAAAAGCCTCAGGGTCATCACAAACCTCAATCTGATTTGAGAAGCGGGACATGATGGCGTTCTGCTCTCTAATGAGGAGAGAGAAGGGCCTGAAGCCTCCGAGAAAGCCAACGTCTGGCACTCTGTCTCTGCGACACATAGAGGCCTGTCACACTCACTCTCTCCCTATGCTCTTTTCGTCACTCCCTCTTTCTATTCTTTTTCTAATTTTACATATTCATTCACACACATATTTGCTGAGACAAAGATAAGCAGGAAACACAGGGCTGAAATTGGTCTGTGTGATAGACTCTCACTGTCTCAGTGGGGTACCTCATATAGTTTCACCGTGGGATCTGACACCGATGACCAGTTTAATGAGCTTGTCTCTCTTTCCTGCAGCTTGCAGCCTTTTCCCAGAACACATCAGGTACGTGAAACAGACCTGTGTTACAAACAGCAGTATCTAAACGTTGTTTTACAATGACACATTTCTATCGACACTATAAAAAGCATTTGACCTGAGGATAGAATGGAGTGCTGTCATACTTCAATGGATTGTGGTCAGGAAAAAAACTTCATTCAATTGCTCTCTGCATTTCCGCAGGAGATTTTCAGTGACGTAACGGATTACTAAAGCAGGTGGAAATGCTTGAAAATATCAGAATGATAAAATAGCTGTTAAATGTGAAACAATGTGGCTTTTTCCATAAAATCTTCTCTGGAAAGCATGAAGAAATCTGTGTAATTAATCAAAATAACTGCTTGGTTTTTCTAAATATTTAATTTTTTAGATGTCTAATATTTTAATATTAGCCTTAATATATTTTTTTAGTACTAGACATTTTGCGTGGCAGCATTGAGCTGGCAACTTAACAACTCCCTCCCTATAAATAATATGAATCTGTGCACCAAACTGACTGGTAAACTACATATTGATTCACTGTGCTTCACAAAATGACAGCAGCAGCCACAGCAGGTCATATCACTTCAGAAAATAAAAGACTGTCCTATAAATTTATGAAAGGAGAAAATTCGTTCTGTTGAAGAAGACTGTTTGGGTCACGTCTTGAAATGTTGAAAGTACGTTACTTGAATCTTAATTCATTGGTTCAACACAGCAGATGTGAGTTAGACTTAAAATCTCTATACAGGACCAGTAAATCTCTGAACAGATGGGGGCTTCACACTATGAGATTCTCTGTACAGGAAATGATGCGTATAAGATCCTGTCTTCGATTGCTCTTAATTGTCATTATGCTTCACTTATGTGTCACTTGACATAAGAGAGACATGAATTTTACTGTTTAACTCTACATCTAACACCTCTCAGACCAAAGTGAAGAGCTCAGCTTGGAAACTCAGGTTGTATGGCCTCTCAACACAGTATCCTCACCTTTTTACTTAAGATCTCCCCCATAGGTCCATCTCCGTTGCTGCTGACTCTCAGCATGTAAAAATATGTACCACTTAGAAAATCAGCCGACCTCCTACTCAGTGCTGCCAATGTTCTATATTAACAAAGCAGACTAATTCAAGCTAGTTGTCTTTGGAATAAAGATGGGAAATTGAAAGAATTGTACTTTTTCCTTATAATTCTTTTAACAATTCTTTTAACATTTGTAAGAAAGAAAAAAAAAAGATGCAAAAAGAAATGTAATGTCATTGCCAAATAATGAGATGATTCCAATTTTTTTTAAAAATGTGTATACATATATTTTAATTGAATGTTCAGTCTTTTTAGAGGCAGCATAAATGCAATCCAGTTGGCTTAAACGATTAAACAATATACATACAAAAATGTGTTTGCATATTTCATTTATTTTTTTAATTTAAAATGTTAACAAAACTCACAGTGTGTTACTATGGTTGCAATGTAGGCCTATGTTTTGATTCAGTAAAAAGAACCAACTCACTAGAATCAATCATTTGGGACTCAGACTACACTGGTTGCTCTAAATATTTTTGATTCACTAAAAAGAATCAACTCATTGTAATAAATTGTTTGGGAGTCAGACTACATTGGATACACTGAATGTTTTTGATTCACTAAAAAGAACCGACTCATTAGAATCAGTCCTTTATGAATCAGACTACACTGGTTGCACTGAATGTTTCTGATCCACTAAAAATAGCCTAGACTGCTCTAGAGTCATTTAATGGGGAATCAGACCACATTGGTTGCAATTTACATTTTAACCAACTCATTATATTTTAATTCAATAAAAGGAACCGACTCATTAGAATCATTCATTTAGGTATCAGAAAACACTGGTTGTGCTAAATGTCTTTGATTCACTAAAAAGAACATAACCCAATTTAGAGTTGTTTGGTTCTAACTACAGCATGTATGTTTGTTCTAAATACAGCATGTATGTTTTGATGCAATAGACAGAACTGACTTATTAGAGTCGTTTGTTGTACGCTGATTCAGTAGCAGTGTTGCGCTTTGATTCATTCCCATTGGCAGAAGAATGAACATGCATGAACCAGAGGTCATTTGGTTCTCAACTGAATAATCTTTTACAGACTAGTATTGCTCACCCACAATTAACTACAGCACAACATAAGCGCATAAAAAATACTTCTGTTGAATCCTTATTCAGTCATCAGAACTTGATTAAAACATCTCAACTGCCACTGCCATTATCATACCACACTGGATTAACTACTATGACTGCATTGGTTCTGGCTGTAGTTTACTTTCTTTCTGAACCACGTTTAGTAGCTTATTCAGGCTTACATATTCTCTATTTTAGTGAATGTATTACATTTTTATTGACACTACAGTATGTCTTTTGTATACTCTGCTGCCTAGAGTAATGTTAAAGAGGATGAAATGTTCCTCTAGGGGACTTTAAAAGGAACAAAACAAATTACAGCAATATGAAAGAAAATTTATAATGAATAAATTGGTGCATAGTATATTCAAGAGCGGTCACTGTGTTCACTCTTATGAATACAAATATACACTTGGATGCAAATCTAACATAAGGATCATAAAAATAAAATACAATCTAGATCACATCATCTCAACTTGCATACTGCCTTCTGGATTTCAAAATACATTACAGGTCTGCTTAAAATTATTGACTTCTTGTAAACTGTCATAGTCATATTCATTTTCCTCAAGGCAGGTTTGTATTGCAGTTACTTTACAATCAACAGTTTGGCTTTGTCTGTATCTTCTGGTGTTGTTTTAATGGTAAGTCTTGGAAAAACAAAACATTCTCAAACAAAAACCAAAACACTGTAACAATAACATTCAGAATAGATAGCCTGGTATTATTGTACATCCCATATATAGTGGTCACTTTGTTCGTTCTTATGAATACACATTGAGAAGCCACAGGGCATGAGACAAAAAATCTAATATATGGATCATGTCAAAGGAAAACAAGGCCTCCGATGAGAGGTGAGATAATGGAACGGAATAAAGAAAAAACCAAAGCTCAGTTTATTTTTCTTCATACCCGTGGCCTGTGGCGTCTGGTGAGCAGTGGCTTGTGTATCTGCATTGGCTGCATTAGAGTTTACAGTTCAGTTAATGGCAGCCAGAGGCAGTTCCAGGGTCAGTGGATATTCACAGCTCAGCTCAGACATCTGTGTACCATCCTGGAATATGATTCACTTTAAAATAAACATTACATCAGTGAGGAGTCATGTTATGAAGGAAATCTTTCAGTATCACTGGAGCGATAATGAAAAAAGCTTCACTAACCTATACTCAAACATGCCCAAAGATCAGAAGTTTTAGTCCAGGGCTCAAAGGATTCTGTAAAATAAACTTTGTGTTTTCCCTGTCTGTGGAGTTCTAATTTCTGATATCTGAATAGACACCTGTACTGTTATTTAAATGAGCTTTCAACTTGCAGAATAAGCTACAATATGCAGAATTAGAGCTCTGAATTATTGTACTGTATCAATTAGAATATTACTAGGCACAGAAACTTACGAAAGACAAAACTTTCTGGGTTTAACTAAAGACATTTTATGCACCAAATATGATGGCAAGAATATAAATGACATACTATTAACACAGTGTTGAATGATATACACTATTGTTCAAAAGTTTGAGGTTGGTAAGGTGTAAAAATACTTTTAATAAAATGTGAACTATTTGTAACTATTGAATTTTATGTAAAATTATTAATGTCTTTACTTTTGATCAACTTCGTGCATCCTTGCTGAATAAAAGTATTTTCTTTCTACAAAAAAAAAAATAATAATAATCATACTGACCCCTTTTGAATAGTAGTGTATTATGTAGCTGAGTACAGGTAAAAGCTAATGCACTTTACTAATGTGGTTTCACTGTCTTATGTAATATGCAGAAATCAATGTATATACAAAGAGCTCAAGGGCTATATTTAGTACATTTGCCTAAACATTTTATAAACTGAATGTTTAATAAGGAATTATGAGCTGACATGTACATTAGGGGCTTCCTGTGTCTTTGATGTATATTGGGAAAGTCTGGTCTTCATATTTTAGCCCAAGCTTCAAATGTTTTATTCAAAAAAATCTGTGCTTTTCTGTGAGCTGGTTGATTTTCACATTTTGTTTTTGTCCAGCTGGTATAAACACTCATGTGCTGGGAGCACTGCGGCAGCACTGGCACTGTGGGAAAACTCCTGCTGACTCACAACCTGCAGTTCAACACTGAGTGATTGAGACAAACACTACACACGTTTCTCAGTTTGGGTAAGACGAAAACTCTAGTTTCTGGTTTCAAGGCTTTTCTGTTAGTGCTTAAAGAAATAGTCCAGGCAAAAATGAAAAGTCTGTCATTATTTAGTCTATAAAACCCGGAAGAACATTTCAAGTCTTCTGGATGCAGTACTTAACTCATACATCAAACAATTGCACATTCACATTAACAATGCCAAAAATTAAATCTCTGTGAATATGTGGTAATTTTCCTCAGTTCTATTATTAGTAGGTTACATAACCAGGTGAAACCTTTTGTCCCTTTAACAACGTGTGACAAAAAGCTGCGCACAGCCATTATGCATAACATGATATTCCATATATAAGCATGGAACCCATAATTACCAAAATGTAGTGGTTCCATTCCAGTCATTATTATAGTCTCTCAGCCACAAAAGCCCCCTGACAGCCTATCATTTCACCATGTCTTTTAGAAACCCTGACAAACCTTTAGACAGAAGTTATATTATCTAGAGCACATGTATATTTTGAAGTCTCTTTGAGTTTTTGAATGTCTTTCTATGCTGACAGCATAGTATAAATTCAAGTCAGGTCACCTTTATTTATATAGCACTTTATACAATGCAGATTGTTTCAAAGCAGTTTTAAAGTAATAAACAGCAAAATATGATGCAAACTTCATCAAATATGAGACATATTAAAATTAATCAGCTCAGTTCAATAACAGTTCCATAACAGTGTCAATGTTGCAAAACTCATCAAATCTGAAACAAAGATGATTAAGAAATAAAGCAGCTCTATAGAAAACAGTAGTGTCATCATCCAGCTCAGTTCAGTTCAAGTTTTGTTCTTATCCAATAGTTTCAGTGCAGTCAAATCAAAAATGTTATTGAATATTCTAACGTAAAACATTTCGCTATCCTTTAAAAAAGTTAATAAAATTGACTGGAGGACAAAATCTACACCATCTGATGCAACTGTATTAATGGTTCAGCTGGACGTTACATCATGGATTCACATCTTTTCCTCTGCACTACTCCGTAAGTTCTTGGAGGCTTTGATGCTGTGCCTTTTCTATCCATGTCAGTGTTTTGAGGACAGTCAGACAACACCGCCTTCACACGCACAAGTTTGCAGAAGAAAATGGGCCTGGAACCTTTCATTCTGCACTGCTGAAGGTAGAGAGGGGGGTGGAGTCTCATGGGGAGACCTCTGCTTTGTTTGAGAAACATCAACATTCAACTCCTACTCTCCCCTCACACACACACACACACACACACACACACGCACACACACAGTGTTGACGACTGAGAGCCTTTTCTGGTGTAGATGTTTTAGATTTAAAAAGTTGCCTACTCCATCTCCCACATAGCTACATTCTCCATTTGTAATACTTGGTCTGGTCTGGACTGAAAAAAAATACTTGCAAAACAATTTGCACTCAAAAATTGCTAGTAATTTTCACAAATAATCACCAAGAAATGGCAAGTAACTTCGAATTAAATATGAAATTTTGAAGTGTGATTTTTATTGCAAAACATATTCCAATAACCTTTATTCATGTTTCTCCTATCAAGACAAGTCAAATTTATTTGTAAAGCGCTTTTCACAGTACACATTGTATAAAAGCGGCTTTACAGAAAGTTATGATGTTTTTAATATCTTAATAGCTTCATGCCTTACAATTGCATTTAGTAAACTAGAGCTGGGCAATAATATAGTTTACAACAATACAAGCAGAGATTTTTTTTATATGTAAGTATTCTATATGCAGATAAATTTGCACATATATATCCATCTGGGCAATAATATCACTTTGCAATGCCTTTCTTCACACATAATAAAATAATCTCAATTCAAAACTATATTTCATGTCTATTAATTAAGTAATGTGATATTTTGGGAAATATACAGTCAAAATAAAACTCTTTTTATATTATTAAAATGAATTGTCTGAACAGGACATATTGAAGGGCTTGTCATTTATTTATTTATATTAACACTGATATATATTATTGACATTAATATGTCTGTTTCAGTATGTTCTTTCTATTTCTGTTAAAACAGATAAAAATGTGTTGGTTTGCATGCATGTGTATTCTTATGATCATAAACTGTGTGAAAGCTGAGCTATGTACACTGTGCATTTCAAGTGCTTTCAAAGATGACTCATTTTTTTAGCTGTCTTTGAAACCACTCTGGACAGTTGCTTCAGGCTTTATATCCATTCCATCAGCTAAGCTTACATCCTTCCAACCTCTTCTCAGTATTGATTGTTTCTTAGGTTAAACACAAAAACATCTACAGACCTATTCCTGGAAATACAGCTTATGAATACAGATCACCTGCACAGAGTTTTGATGAACCTGTTATAAACTTTTTCCTGTTCTCTTTCTCAAATACTTTATATGCCATATTAGGATTCCTATATATAAATAAAACATATATATGATTTCAAATAAATAAATGTATGTAGACTCGCACATCTAAGATAAAATCATACAATATATATGTCATTTGAAATGCTGGTCCGTTTTCACTGCAAGCTGCTTCCATTTTAAATTTGTATGAAGATTCTCTTGCCTCATCCGTAGAGTTATTCATATGTTCGGTGCACTCTTTCATGTGCTCCCATAGGCATTTAAATATATTAGACTGGATGCAATGGTTGTAAACAATTTAGTCCAGTGCAAACATTGTTTGTCTGTGAATTCAGTCCGATTGTGGTTTCAGTACAGTAAGAGAGAGCGGTATTATGCTGTGGATCTGCAGAGTGAAGTGCCAACCAGGGGCTCTTCATATTTCCATCAGCAAAAAACGGAGCTGCTCATCACACTGACCTTCGTTTCCTCTGAAATTTATCGATCACTGACCCATGTCTCCTGCTCTTTCGTTCTCCCTCCCTCTGTATCTCTCTCCTTTTCCCTGTTTGGATAACTCATACTACCATATCATGTGTGTGTGTATTGGGACACAGATGGAACTCCTACTCACTTCAATAAAGATAAAAGATGAAGCACTGAAGCATTGAAAATTGCAGAGTTGAACACAAAAAAGCTGGAGGTATAGTGATTTGGTATGCTAGCGCACATTTATTCACCAGATTTTTACATCAAATAACATTCTGGGATGCTACAATTCAATTATGTTAAACAGTGAGTAGTAGCTAGCTAATATTGTAAAATGTTATTTAAATAAATGCTAAATAGATGCAAAAGCATATCATGTTTTAGTGATGGTATCACATATTGTATTCTTTGAGAACCATCATGTCATTGTTGATTTGTTCATTCTGATAGGTTGACAGAGGTTCAAGTGTTGATTAATTTTCAGTGCATGGACATAAAGTAGTAGATATGTTGAGTGTGTTTCAATTCCATATCACTGAATTCTTGAAAATTAATGCTAATTAATGCCTGATTGCATGTCCTCCGTGAAAGAATAGGATTGGAAAAGATAGGTCTTTGAAGATGACTACACAGCTACTCAGATGCTGCTGGTAATTCTGATGTATGTCTATGTGCAGGGATTGAAATTAACTTTTTCACTCACCAGCCAATTTGGCTACTAATTTTTTAAGTTACCGGCCATTCATAACTTCTACTAGCCAAAAAAAAGGAGAAAAAAAAGGAAATAAACCAACAGCTTGAGGCTGTCTACACTGGACGTGACAAAGCGACTGTTGCAAATCATTTTGTGTCAGTACTAGGGGTGTGTGATATTGACCAAAAAAACAAGAAAAGAAAAATATCTCAGTATTTTCTGGGATTGTATTGATAAAGATAATTAGACAATATTTTGCTGAGTGTGTTATTGTGCTGATATCTTAAGGACTGTGGACAGCTGACTCCTAAATTTTTT
>JAFVLL020025231.1:0-42386 GCA_021397915.2 Tor tambroides | reverse complement strand
AGGGGGAAGAAAAATAATAATAATAATAAATAATATTTTATTTATATATATATATATATATATATATATATATATTTGCTTACTTTATATTAAGGTGACAGTGTATCTTTTTCCTATCAATATTAATGCTAGATGTATATATAGAGATGTATAGATGTATATATCTTTCTATATAGAGAATAGAATTTAGAAAATAAATTAATAAATATTGCCCCAAAACAGTTTCACAGAGTTACAAAATTTCCTGTGAAAATATAAGATTAAAGATTGCAGAAAAAAAGCAAATAAAAATGCATTTTTTACTGTCAATACCTACAAATTTAAAATGTGATTAATATAATTAATATAATATAACATTTCATACACTACCATTTATAAACTTAGGGTCAATAATCATTTTTTAATCAGCAAACCATTCAATTAACTAAAACTGACAGTAAAGACATTTAAAATATTACAAAAGATGTTTATTTCAAATAAATGCTGTTCTTTTAAATATTCTATTCATCACAGAATCCTAAATTTAAACACTGATAATATTAAGAAATGTTTCTTAAGAATCAAATCAGCATATTACAATGATTTCTGAAGGATCATGTGACACTGCAGACTGGAGTAATGGCTGCTGAAAATTCAGCTTTGCCATCAGAAGAATAAATTCCATTTTAAAATACATTAAAAAAAAAAGTTATTTTAAATTTTAAATAGTAATAAAACTCACAATATTACTGATTTTACTGTATTCTTGATGAAATAAATATAGCGTTGGTCAGCATAAGAGACTATTTCAAAAACATTCAAAATATTTATAGACTCCAAACGCAGCTGACGTGCTGTCAGTGTGAAAGCACAATCTGAGTCTCAGCTTTTGTGGTTACACTACAGTTTTTCTTACTCACTGCTCATACGTAAGTGTGAAACAGGCCTTAACACCCCAGTAATGTTCAAGAATTATTACAGAATTAATTGTGTATAAATCACTGTAGCCACTTCTATGTCTGTACAAACACAGCAGATGTGTGTCTGTTTGTGTGTTACAAAAAAAACATGCCATGCTGGTCTCTGACAAACTTGAGTTTAGTGAGTGAGAACAGGCCCACAGTGTTCTAGCTTTACTCAACATCTACTGGCTGCCAAACAAGATTTCACAAGAACCACCAGCAAAAGATACAGTCTCACTCAGTCTCACAAAAGCACATGACAACACAGAAGAAACATACTCACGTAGAACATGACAGCTGGATAACAACATTGAAAAATGGAGACCTTGTGGTTATGATGACATTGCTAAACAACAAGTAACTGCTGATTACATTACATTATATTTTTTAGGAAGCTGCAGTTGTGAAGCTGTAACTCTCTGGTTTATAACTATATAGGTAAATAACCTGTGAAAGGTCAGTGAGACAGGTAAAGTGTGAGACGGCTAAAATCATGCATAGATTCTGTGCCTTTAGGGTTTTAGGTGCGGCTGAACCAGCGACAGGAGAAATTCATTTAAGACTAAATGTAGGACAGACACAAGTTCAGACATGATGATCTTTCTAACACACACAGAATATTTTTTCTATGTGTGTGTGGCAGGTCTGCTTGTGTCAGGCAGAAAGAGTTTACCCAGAAATCACATTTCGTCCATTTATTCACCCACATGTTCCAAACCCGTATGACTTTCTTCCACGTAACAGAAAAAGAAAACACAAGGTAGAATGTGTTTACGCTGCTCTCTTCCACAAAATGAAAATGAATGTTGACAGATGCTGTTCAGTATCACAAAAGAAGTTAAAATGTCTTGTAGGACTGTATTCCTGTTTGTGAGAGGACCAGTCCTCTCCATGGTAGCTTTTTTTGAAAGAAATCTCATATGCTCACCAAGGCTGCATTTATTTAATAAAAAATACAGTAAAAACAGTAATATTGTGAAAAAATATTACAATTTAAAATAACTGCTTTCTATTTTAATATATTATTTTAAAATGCCATTTATACTTGGGAATATCTGAATTCATTTATTTATTTGAAATTATAAATGTCTTTAGTGTCACTTTTGATCAATTTAATGTGTCCTTTTTGAATAAAAGTATTAATTTCTTTTTAAAAAAAAACCCAGCAGTGTCAAAAATGAGACGAGAGCTACAGTGAAGGGGAAGATTTTCAATAAACACCAACATAATTGTCAGATAATGTGGAATATAATACACAATACATATGGATTACTTTTATAGTCATTTAAATCCAATCATCCACCCCCATTCACTTTTATAGCAGTATGAAAAAGAACAGAGTAAACATCTCTTTTTGTGATCCATTAAAGAAAGACAGCCATAACGGTTTAGAACAACATGAGGAGTAAATGATGACAGAATTTACTCCTAGAATTTACTAAATCATTTTTTTTTTGGTTGAACGATCCCTTCTGTTCAGAAATATATCAGTTTGTTATAATGCTTAATATGTTTATTATAATGTTTGAATAAGAGTAACAACTCACCTTGATCACCTTCTCCACCCCCGAGGAGCAGATCATGTACGTGTGAGGGTTAAAGCGGACCTGATTCACGATGGACCGATGACCTTTCAGAACCATAAAAGCCCCGTTCACCACTCGACCCGGACCTCCTATTGAGACAGAAAGAGAATGAGTCCATAAAGAACAACAACATTAGACACGGTTAGCCTGTGCATGAGTGACTGTGTTTACCTGCTTCAGGGTCATTAGGGATTCTCCACATGTAAAGGTTAAAATCATCTGAGCCAGACAAGATGTACTGAAAAGTCATAGAAATATATTATTACACACAAACTAACCAATTATGTCACAGAGTTCTAGAGAAATATGGCACGGTCTGCAAAAAGAGTTGTTTCTAGAACTACATATATATGGCTCAGTAGCACTCACCACAGACAAAACAGAGTTTTGATTCTCTTTTTTTTTTAATAATAAATAAATAAATAAATAAATAAATAAATAATATACACTACCATTCAAAAGTTTAGATATTTTTGAAATTTCTATTTAAAATAAATGCTGTTCTATTCACCAAAGAATCCTGAAAAAAGGTATCACAGTTTCCACAAAAATATTCAGCAGCACAACTGTTTTCAAGATTCATAATAATAAAAGTTTCTTGAGCACCAAATCAGCATATTAGAATGATTTCTGAAGGATAACGTGACACTAAAGACTGGAGTAATGACTAAAAGTAATGACTTTAGTAATGACTAAAATTAATACTTTTATTCTGTAAGGATGCATTAACTTGATCAAAAGTAACCGTAAAGAGTTTTACATTGTAAAATAAATAAGGACCTTCTATTAAAATCAAAGAATCACGAATCACGATTTGCACAAAAATATTAAGCAGCGCAGCTGTTTTCAACATTAATAATAATCAATCAACACAAACTCAGCACAATTGTAATCTTGTTTAGATATGAATTGTTTGACATTGTGATTTTATAAACATGATTGTATTTGTGTGAATGGTGGAACATCTTTTGTTATACTCATATATGACATATGAGTTGGTGATTGGTTCATATGTAGTGTCGATCACATTCATTGGTGGAGACGGTCTTTAAAAAGTCTTGTCTGTAATAGTATATGTATGCCTGATGAAGGTCAGTGGACCGAAATGTTGCTTTTTCTATTTAGCATGGACTGATAGTGTGCGGGATTATTATTTTTTACAACATTAATAATAAGAAATGTTTCTTAAGCACCAAATCACCATTTTAGAATGACTTCTGAAGGATCATGTGACACTGAAGACTGAAGTAATGATGCTAAAAATTCAGCTTTGGTATCACAGGAATAAATTACATTTTAAAATACATTAAAATAGAAAAACGTTATTTTAAATTGTAATATTATTTCACAATATTACAGTATTACAAATACAGTATTACAAAAAAACCTTACCAACATAGAACATTAACTTTATTTATAATAAAAAAAGAAGTTTTTCCCCAAAGAGGAGGTTTTCAGACACATTTATCTAATTTCTGAAAACAGTTTTGAGTAACACAAACACACTGAGTTGATCAGATGTTAGAGAGGATTTAGGAAGGACAATCCACCGTTCTGTAGAAGGAGGTGTAAGACAGTCAGACAAAAAGAGAGAACAGAAACAGCTGGACAAACATACAAAAAAATCCAAACACAGAACCCAAGAGACCAGAGCACACACACAGACACAGGCACACAGACACAGGCAGACAGACAGAAGAGCATCTGCTGAGCTTTAGATTCAACACTGATAAAACAAGCTTCTACAAGCCATAACCCAACATTTCCTGTCTGAACATACCTGAAAACACACACACTCAACATCTACTGACACACACACATCCACCAACCCACAAACAAGAATGCACACAAACATGTACACACGTGCATACACAAAACCCCTCCTGTGTAATCAGTGATCAGTAACATACACACTTTTATGTTACGCATTACCAGACATATTAAAGGGACTGGTTAAAGGGTTACTCCACCCCAAAATGAACATTTTGTCATTAATCATTTACCCCCATGTCGTTCCAAACCCGTAAAAGCTTCATTCGTCTTCAGAACATAGTTTAAGATATTTTGGATGAAAACCGGGAGGCTTGTGACTGTCTCATTGACTGCCCAGTAAATAACACTGTCAAGCCCAGAAAAGTATGAAAGACATCGGGAAAACAGTCCATCTGCCATCAGTGGTTCGATCGCAATTTTATGAAGCTATGAGAATACTTTTTGTCCGCAAAGAAAACAAAAATAAAGACTTTATTCAACAAGTCACCGTAGCGCCATTTTGGAGAGTATCCGCTGGACGCAAACTGTGTACGCTGTTCTGTGTCAGCCACGCCACACGAGTACGCTGTTGTCGTCCAAATCAAAGCGTAAATAAATGTAGAAGATGTATCTGTGTGGTGCGGCTGACACAGAACAGCGTACGCAGTTTGCGTCCAGCGGATACTCTCCAAAATGGCGCTACGGTGATGCAGAGGAGACGCGGAGGAGACGAATTGTTGAATAAAGTCGTTGTTTTTGTTTTCTTTGTGGACAAAAAGTATTCTCGCAGCTTCGTAAAATTGCGGTTGAACCACTGATGGCAGATGGACTATTTTGCCGATGTCTTTCATACTTTTCTGGGCTTGACAGTGTTATCTACTTGGCAGTCAATGGGACAGTCACAAGCCTCCAGGTTTTCATCCAAAATATCTTAAATCGTGTTCCGAAGACAAACAAAGCTTTTACGGGTTTGGAACGACATGGGGGTAAATGATTAATAACAAAATTTTCATTTTGGGGTGGAGTAACCCTTTAAGTTAGTCATAAGTTAGTCATTTGATCACTCTACATTGTTCAGACAGTCAGATAGATAGAAAGACAGATGAGGTTTATTAGAGATGGGTCATTTAAAGATTTAGCTAATTCTGTTATGCTCCATCTAGCGGTTTCTGAATAAAAGATGTGAATCCCTAAGAAAGCAGTCTGACCAGCGTCTGACGGACATGACCTTAAACTAGAATAATTATGCAGATATTGGGTACCTTCCTATTATCAAACAATTGGTAATTGGTGAAATATCTACTATAATATAACAAAAAATAGTACATAGTTGAACTAGATAGTATATAGTTCAAGTTTTGCTAAGATTTTTTAATGTGAAATTTGAAAGAAGTCTCTTATGCTGACCAGGCTGTACTTATTCGATCAAAAATAAACAATAATAAAAAAAAAAAAAGTAAAACAATAATACTGTGAAATATGATTACAATTTAAATACCTGTTTTCTATTTTAATATATTTTAAAATGTAATTTATTCCTTTGATGGCAAAGCTGAATTTTTAGCATCATTACTCCAGTCTTTACAGTCACATGATCTTTCAGAAATCATTTTAATATGCTGATTTGATAAGCTAATTAATTTGTTTCTGCTAGATTAAAAAATAATTTATATATATTTAAAAAATCGTATTGACCCCAATTTTTTGAACGGTAATTTATATGTTTGTTTTTTTTAATAAATGAAAGACATTTTTGTCCCACATAGTTCTGGCATATACTGTACGTTCTGAGCATCCTGTTTATCTAACCTGATCCTGGTCTCCAGCAAAGCAGCAACTCTTCATAGTACAGGAGTTGAAGTAGCCCTGGTTATCAAACTGGAAGCTGGGCAGACGCGAGTGGAGCTCGTACAGGACCGGAGGCAGACGTCTGCGCAGAGCCAGCAGCTGCGTCCCCATACTGTTAAAGCGCACGCTCATGGCACTCTGAAGAGACAAACTCCCTCCGTACCGCAACAAAGAACTACAGCATAGAGAAAGAGACATCAACAACAGAGGAAAGAAGCTTATTATAAAAGATCATCATTCAGATTTGTGTTATTTCAGGAGGTTATGTTTACAGTGACCAAACTGCAAACATCTTTACACAAGCTCTGCTGTCCTCTGCTGGTCTCAGGCAGTACAGGAGACAGCTATGATGATAAAGCTGGCCTTGTCAGCTAGACTGCAGTCCATATTTGGACCGAAGCAAGCGCTCAAGCATTTACTGGACATAGTTCAGCAACCCTTGTTGCTTATAAACACAGCTCTCTGTACCACTTGATTCTGATTAACCAATTGCAGCCAGACATACTTGTATAATGACACTAAATTGTTTATTTGTACAATGTCCATGGCAGCTTACTGTGCTACTTTCATATTCCACATGGCCCTCTGCAGGCTCTTTTTCATACAAAAAAAACCCCTTTCAACTCAAATTAACAAAGGATGCATTTGTTTGATCAAAAATACAGTAAAAACTATAATAATGTGAAATATTATTACAATTTAAAATAACTATTTACACCAGGGGTGGAGAATTTTGCTCCAACCTTGATAAAAACTCACCTGCCTGTAGCTATGTATGCACTGAATTAAAGTGACAGCGCATTTTTCGCAGTAAAAATGAACATAGATTGACAGAGAAATGTAATTTCACAATAAATGGATATAATTAAAGTCTACTGTGTTTCATAGTCTACACGTGGCTTTTTGGCTAGGTTTAAAACAAGGAAAAATGGACTTTTAGATAAACAAGGCAACATAATAGATGGCACCTGTGGAGGTAGAAAAATAAAGTTCTATAAGACCCGCGGGATTGCTTGTAATAAAGATTTAAATACAAAAGTGAAGGCACGAGAGCCAGCTGTTTCTGTCAGTGGTAAGTTTTAATTTAAAATGTCTGTGATAGCCTACTTTTAACGTAAGAAATGTAGGCTACAGGCTGTTTAAATGTTTTGCCACTTGCTTGAGCAAATTAATATTTAAATATAGAAGTCAAATGCATTAAATAATGTATTGATTATATTAATTGCATTTAAACATGAATATCTCGACAAAAGATTGTATTACTGTACTGTGTAAAAAGAGAATCTCAATGCTAAAAAAAAAAAAAAAGCATTTCGCAGTAACAACATTCGGAAACTCTGCAGGACTGTTGTTCTCCAGGACTAAAGTTGGCCACCCCTGATTTACATACTAGTTTGTATTGTTCAAATTTGAAACTGATACCCTAAAAATAAATGTATTAACACAGTATTAACAGTGTTTTATCATGAAATTACTAAGTGAAAGTGATTCTGAAAAATGTTTAGCCTCTCTCAATCCCTCTCAAACTTTCTTTTGATAATGTCTTTTAGCCTTTGAAAGAAAAAAGTTAAAGTGTGATAGACAGACTGTGTGCGTTTTTCAGACAGATCTCCATCTCACCTGCGGGGTTTGCGGATGTCCCACAGTCCCACCCCCTCTTTAGAGTTTGCAGTGGCCAGCAGACGGGGTTCGGCGGGGTTAAACATCACGCTGTGGAACGCTGAGGGGTAGTTGGCCAAGCAGAACGGTTCTAGAACACACAACAGAATTAGAGTAACACGGGATCTAGAACATCTCAGGATTTAGATGAATCAGAGGTTCTAGAACATATTCAAAAATTCAGAAAAAAACGTATCATGGTTTCAACAAAAATATTAAGCAGCACAACTGTTTTTAACATTGACAATAACAAGAAATCTTTCTTTAGCACCAAATCAGCATATTAGAATGATTTCTGAAGCATCACGTGACACTGAAGACTAGAGTAATGGCTGCTGAAGATTCAGCTTTGTATCACAGGAATAAATTGCTTTTTAAAATATATTCAAACAGAAAACAGTTATTTTAAATTGTAATCATTTTTCACGATATTACTATTTTTATTGTATTTTTATCAAATAAACACAGGCTTCAGGAACATAAGAGACGTCTTTCAAAAAATCTTTGAATGATAGTGTATATGATACATGCTGTCTGCAGGGGCGTAGACTACTTTTAGAAACAGGTGATTCTGTCCCCCGCACTTTTTTTGACCCATCGCCAATATTTCCGCCCGTGTTCTCTGATTTGTTACTTAGATTTGAGTGAACTAACATTCAGCCAATCACAAGGCGAATCATCTCTTGGGCGCATCTGCCACGAGCTTCAAATCTCAGTTGCTTTCGTGATTTCTTTCATTCATTCACTTCTTTGCTTGGTGGCGGCCTGGGGTAAAATGCACCCCAGAAAAAGCAGAGGAAGATTACGTCCTTACTTCAAACACACACTGTAAGTATGTGTTATTTCGCGATGACACGAATCACGCGATCAAATTTTCATGTTATGATTTAACATACTGTAACGTCGTGTCTACACTGGATGCGAGCGATGCGATCATGTGTGTGTTAAATGTGACCCTGGACCACAAAAACAGTCTTATGTTGGACGGGTATATTTGTAGCAATAGCCAAAAATACATTGTATGGGTCAAAATTATTCATTTTTCTTTTATGCCAAAAACCATTAGGATATTAAGTAAAGATCATGTTCCATGAAGATCATTTGTAAATTTCCTACTGTAAATATATCAAAACTTCATTTTTGATTAGTAATATGCATTGCCAAGAACTTAATTTGGACAATTTTAAAGGCAATTTTCTCAATATTTGGATTTTTTTGCACCCTCAGATTGCAGATTTTCAAATAGTTGTGTCTTGACAAACCATACATCAATGGAAAGCTTATTTATTCAGCTTTCAGATGATATATAAAACTCAATTTAAAAAAGTTGACCCTTATGACTGTTTTTTTGGGCCAGGGTCACAAATGCTCTCCTACTTTTCGCTTTGGATAAAAGCTTCTGCTAAATGAGACATAACTGATTATTGGGTTCTGCTGTCTTTTGTCGCGTCCAGAGTAGAATTATTCTTTCCCAATATAGCAAATTTGTTTTGCGCTGAAAACTTATCTTATCATACTTTATCATATTTTAGTAAAACTCCAAATGGTATTCTATTTAGAATTTATTATATGAACATGAACTTACTTTGTACATTAAGTAGACTACATAATTTGTTAGAAGGTCACATCACCTGAAAGCTGCCCCCCCCCACTTTTAAAATGGCTGCTACGCCCCTGGCTGTCTACTACTATACTTTGTGTGTCATTAAAGAAAAAGGCCATATTAAAAAACTAAGAAATTCCACTTTTGAACGTGTACCTCCATGTGGCGGTTCTCGTGTGTCCCATATGAGAACACGGCCGTCATCAGAGGAGCTGGCGAAGACGTTGTCATTAACAGGACTGACGGACAGACCATACACAGCGTCGTCATGCAAGAAGACGTTGAGCGTCTCGCCACGTTCTACGTCGTGCAGAATCACCTGCTCATCATTTCCTGGAGTGACAGACAGAAACATTAGACATTTGATCTCCCCTCTTTTTCAGCTGCTGCATTGCGAATTTGAGCAGCTGCTTGTTTACCTCCTGAGAAAACACGTTTGTTGGTGCTGTCAAATGCCAGGCAGAAGATGTTGGACAGGTGCTCCCCCTTCAACTTGATCTGTTTGGCTCGTGAGTGTATTGCTTTCTCCATGTGCCACAGCAGCACCCTGCGGTCATCTCCACCTACAACACAAGACATATTAATAGATTCACCAGAGAAATGTTTCAGCATCACTCTCTTGAGGGTATGAATGTAAGGTAATGCGCACAATCTGGCTGGTTTACAGACACCAAAGAAGAGTTTGGGAGGCTTGTTCTAAACAGAAGTTCAGAAATTCATGGTCATGATGACAAAAACAACACGTAGCCCTCTCATACTCCTGCTCTGATTTACTACAAAGGGTGCTTTATTCTTAGCTGGTGCAAATATCTAAATGTGATAAAGTTCTGCTCAGTGAATTCATCAAGAGTTCAGCCTCTCGTGACTGTAAATAAATGTACAGCTACTTTAATCTTTACTCTCAATGTTAAACTTTTATTTTCTTTTATATGGTTTGTAAAATAATGCACAGTCTGGAGTCTTGCAAAAAGCTCTGTGATGATGTGTTTTAAATGACAAACTTAGATGGCAAATCTGATCTATGAATTATGTCCGTAAATAAAATTCTGAGTCAACTGGGAAATGCACATTTTTTTTATCTATTGAAAGAGATTCAGGTGACTGCCAGTGACAAGTTTCCAGATACCATTTTAATCTGAAGAAATTAATTTAAATCTGAAGAAATTAATGTTACCTGGCCACATACATTACCATTTTTTGAAGAAATTAATATCATTAAAGATGCATTACATTGACAAACACTGACTTTTGCAAAAGATTTCGATTTTAAATAAATGCTGTCCTTTTAAGCTTTCTATTCATCAAGGCATCCTGAAATAAAGTCTCATGGTTTACACAAAAATATTAAGCAGCACAACTGTTTTCATCATTGATAGTAATAAATAAAATAAAATAAAAATCAGCATATTACAATGATGTCTGATGGATTATAAGACTGAAGCTTAGCATTACAGTAATAAACTACTTTTTTTTTTAAATATTAAATTAGAAAAAAGTTATTTTAAATTGCAATAATATTTCACAATATTAATGTTTTTACTGTATTTTGGTTTAAATGAATGCTGACTTGAGCATAAGAGACTTCTTTCAAAAACATGAAACAATTCTTACCAACCCCAAACTTATGAACAGTAGGCCTAGTCTATTATTGTGAGACTATACAGATTGACATGTTTTATTTAAATAGGTGGATTTCCACTAGAGCACTTGTTGCCATGCAAACCTGTTTTCTTCATTAAAGATGTTGACAGCATCCTACTGCTGTTTTAGTGTCATCTATTATACAAAATGAAAGTGAGATTTCAGGGTTTTGCCATTAGTTTCACAGTGAAACTAAGGGAAAGTTCATCTACATTTCTGTACAAAACCTGTGTAAAAAAAAAAAAAAACCAAGCAAGAAATTCTCTCTTAAAAATCTTATCTCAGTGTTTTGACCCATCGATTTACATGACTTTTCTAGTCATTACTGGAGTTAAAAAATATTTTTAACAAAATGGAATTAGAGGTACTTTCTATCTGATGAAATATTTTAATGACAAGCAGTGCTAGAAAACTTTTCCAGGCCTTGAAACCACAATTTTAAAATTGTCTGATATTTCCTGGTTTCCAGGAGCATGGGAACTCTCTGAATTCACCACACTGTACGTGCCTAATCTAAAGACTGAAAATATGCAAGTGCAAAAACATACAAAAGACTTGAGCAGAAAAGAATGTGTGAAGCCATAAGAATCAGTAACAGCTGCAACCAATTAATGAGTCAGCAAGAAAAAGTGTCCGACCGAAACTACTGAGGCCCTTCTACAGTCTGAACCACCGACAAAGGTGCATTCAGTTAGTTTTGTTTAGGTTTATCTGGCTCTCATTTGTACGAACAGTACTAGTGATAAGGACTTCATACTGACTTCAGGACAGATGGATGGATGAAGTTTGTGAAAAAGTTAAATGACATTTTTTGATGCAATTCTAACAAGTTTTGTGCAGCAACGTTATCTTGGCTTCTTTTTTCCAGTGTGGCAACTATGACTGTTCGCAGTTAGTGTTTAATATCTTGCCATTTATCTATGAACTATGGCATGGTAGATCTTTTTTATTGTTTATTATTAGTAGTAACTTAGTAAACTATCAGTAACTTTAGTCTACGCTAAGACTGGTCACGTGATGTCAACATGGTTACGCCCATAAAGGGGCCACCCACTTCATGCAGAATAAAAAAAGCTTTTTCTAGAAGACTGATCTTCATCTCATGTGGATGTGCATTATGAAATCTAATATCATTTTAATGACATTACTCTAGGCATTTCTTTGTGTAAAAACTTTTTTTTTTTACCTGAGTGTATCTTAGCATGTTTATATAATGCTGACAGAAAGACTGAAACCTCTTTTTTTGGCAATGCCCAGAAAAAAATACATGCACATGCATGCCCAATCTGACAAATTGAAGATGTCAAAGCAATCCTGTCAATGCATGTTTTATTCTGCATGCCTGTTCTATACTCCGTTAGAGACTCCTGTCTGTCTTTCTCTCGCTGACCCACATTAGTAAGATCAGAGAGCAGAACCGGAGGATCTTACCGGACACCAGCCACTGGCCTCCATTGTTGGAGAACTCGATGGCGTTGACGCAGCCGAAGTGGCCGAGCATGTCCTTCTTATAGAGGCTGGAGCAGCCGGCCAGTCTGCGCCGCTGGAACTCCTCTTTCAGCTGCGGCTGTCCGCCGATCGTCCTGCGGGAGAGGAACCCGACGGCGCTCCGCATGCCGCAGCCCCGCACCTCCTTCATCTCTCCTCCAGTAAATGAGTCTCAACGCCGCCGCTCGAGTGTCCCGGCCGTCATGGGTTTGAGCTCCGGTACGATTCGGTGGATTCTGGTTCGGCTGGAGGATGTACCGTTACATATTTGCTCGGTAAAGCATGAAAGTGCGCAGCAAAAACAGAGGGTTGTTTAGAGTCCCACCGACCGCCGGCACTTCCTGCTCCGGTGCAAGGGTGTTGACGTCACACGACCGGGTCACTAACTCAGAACCAGAACCAGAACCCCTGCACTGCTGTACTTTCTGATTGAATGTTATGTAACATGTTTCAGATCATATAATTTGTTAACATTTATGCCTCTGTAATCTGTATTGCTTTTAATGCAGCGCTTGATTTTTGAATGTTTTATTGTTATATATATATATATATATATATATATATATATATATATATAAATAAATGTATGTATGTGTGTGTGTGTTAATATCTATCTAGTTAAATATGTTATTTCTAACATATGTATTCAGGTTAATTGGGACCAGTCCTCTCAGTGGCAAAAAGTGCACCAATTTATCTGACTTCACCCCCAGGAAATTAGTCAATAACAAAATAACAAAGCTGCATTAAAAAAAAAAAAAAAAAAACTTTAACGACAATTAAAACATGTACATAGAAACCACACTGAATTACTTATGTTATAATTACTTTGTTAAAATGCAAAAAATGAACACAATAAACCTCTTTACGCTTTATAAATTTTAAAAAATGACATTTATCTTTAAATTATATATTATCACTATATGCAAAAAATGAACAATAATAAACCTCTTTATTCTTCATGAACTTAAAAAAATATTTATCTTTAAATGATATATTATCACTAGAGAGAGAGATGTAAAAAAAACACTGCTAAATTATAAATTACATATTAAATTATTCTGATTCAAAAGATTCATATTTAATTGTTACATTCAGATTCCAATTTTACAACATGATGTTAAATGACACATTCAAAAACTTTTGGTATTCTAAATCCAGTTGCCTGCATTTCTAGTTGAGTTTCGGATCAATATTTGGTGACTGATGTGCAAATATTGAATATTCATTTAATATTCATTCAAGAAGCATAAAAATAACAAGCAGGGACCAAAACAAATCTTAGTGTGTGTAGTTTTATTAAATTCCAGTAAGGAATTACAGTGGTAGTATTTTTTTCAACAGTTTTTCTTACAAATACAAATTTTTCTGAGTAATCCCCCATAACTGGAGCAGAACTTTTAAAATAAAAAGCTAAAAGGTTTTTAAATTATATTTTTTTAATAAAAAACAAAACAAAACTAATACTAGTGGCAGGTATACATTTAAACCGCAAACAGACAGTTCTTTAGCACAGCTTTAACTATATCAGCACAGCTCCTTACATACTGTGTATGATAAGTTATGAACCTTTTACAGTCTGGACAAGCATGAAATATTTCCATTAAATTGCACCAAAACCTCTGCTGACCAGAAATAGAACAACACTGACATCATTGCACACATTTGCCACTTGCTTGCATTAGTCGTGACAAGTGCGAGTCTGCGAGTTGAATTATGGGATGGTTCCCTCACGGGTTGGATTTGTTTGTTTTGACATATTTTGGTTTTCTAAGGAGCAAGTGAGGCACAATATAATTTGATTTAAAACTACTCTATATGAGTAATGAGGATTAAACAATCTCATCGTCCTGCAAAGCAGAGACTAAGAGATAGTTCAGAGCCTCGCTAAAGGCCTTATGAAAAAGGCATGTCTAATACCCTTATAACACTGAGTCATTAGCATCTACACGTGCTCATGTCACCTACAGGCAGGTATACGCACACACAGGCTGTGGAACACTGTCATTCTTATGATACATTTAGTGAGATTAAAATATAGTGACATATTTATGTAGCTTGTTTGTTTAGTGTTCATGAAACATCTTCAGGTCATTTTTCACCCCAAAATCACAAGAAAATCTTTTTTGGCCATTAGGTTTTTCTGATTTGTGACAAGTAGAGTCTCATTGCTCTAACATTTTGCTCTCAAATGCGATTCTCATTACATTTTTACCAACACTTTACAATAAGATGCAATTTGTTAACTTAATGCATTTGGTCTCATGAACTAACAATGAACAACATTTTTTACAGTGTTTATTAATCTAGGTTAATGTTAATTTATAATCATATTGTTATTTATTGGCAATTGATAATACATTAACTAATGTTAATTTATGCAACTTGAAATAAAAAAAAAAGTATATTTAGAAATTAACCAAGAACAATAAACTTGTAAAGGTATTGTTCATTTTTATTTCATGATACCTAATGCATGAACTATAGTAGTGAAAATAATAAAATAATGACATGACTATTTAAAAAAATATATATATATATATTTTTTTTAAAGCAAGGTAGTACAAGTATTACCATGCTGTCTAATTATTCTTAATTATCATGAAAATGTCATCACAATGCAAAATAACATGTATAAATAACATGTCCTAAAATATGCTGCATTTCCCTAATAATATAATATTCATTTCTTTTCTTTTGATTCTGGGGTTAAGCATGACCTGGACATGTTTTTGAGAATCGCTGCTTTAAAAATTCTCCATGTTTTAGGCACATTATTCTAAATCCAATACAGCATCTGGGGGAAACTGGACATCTCACAAGAAAACATCCTCAAACAAGCCAACAAACAAAACAGAACGTACATTTCATTCTACGAAACATTTACATTAAAAAAAGACTTTAAAGAGTGCAGCACACAGGTTTGACACTGGTCCGTCTAATGTAGACACAGACACTCAGTCCAGTTTCTGTCTCCAAAGTTCCCACAAAGCTTTGCTGCAGTTTTTAGCTGGAGTGAACAGCGCTGTGCACCACAGGAAGCATTATATAACAAAAACACAATCTAGTAATGTTTTAAAAGTGCTTTAGCGTTCAGTACCTTCAGTGAATACACACACACACACACTCACACACACAAACAAACCTACAAAGTAAACCAAGTAAACCACATATGACGAGATGGAGACTGCAACACAAACCTTCCAGAGACTCTCTGAGGTTATAGAGCAAGAGAGATGGAGAAAACGCTTCAGCCGTCTTCAGGATAAAGCCAAGCCATCTGGAAAATCCATCTGAAGCAAAATCCAATCCAGATTTTGTCCTTTTAATATAACAAAAGCACAGTTCCTTTCTCCCTTTTTGCTGGTTTGTTTTCCCACAAGTGTGCTGGCTGCTGAAATGTGTGGATACAGCTTTGCAGAATGACACAAAACCACCTGAAAACTCACTAGTTACAGAGTTAGATCAGTTTTAAAGATTCAGTTCATTAGTCATTTCATTATAAACACTGGAGGGTTTTAACATACGTAGTCCAAAAAAATATGCCCTGTTGCCAAGACTGCATCAAGTCTTTCATAAAAGAACAATCAAACGTCAACAAAATTTTTAAAAAAAACGACACGAACCATGAGAAAGCAGATATTTTAAATAAAAACATCAGGCAGCACTGAGTGTAAAGGCAGCCGTAGCGTAGAGGAGTGAAGATGTGAGGCTGTAGTTCAGTAAGGCCCTTTGGAGGGTCCGAAGATGGCAAGCGGGAAGTGTTTGACGTGAGATGACCACTGAGCCGCAAGCTGGAAAAACTTCACATCACTCCATTCTACTCCATCTATCAACACTGTAGAGAGGAAACACAAAACCACACGTCTTTAGTCATGTTTCATGAATTCCACAAATATAAATTATACATGATCTATACTTAAATTAAAAAGAGATGAATGTATAATACATAGCACTATTCATAGGTTTGAGGTTGGCAGGATTTTTTAAATATTTTTGATCAAATGCAGCAAATTAAATGCAGCTTTGGTGAGCATAAGAGATCTTCAAAAATATATTAAACCAGTAATACTGTAAAATATTATTACAATATAAAATAACTGTTTTCTATTTTATTATATATTAAAATATAATGTATTCCTGTAATAGCAAATTTGTATTTTCATCATCATTACTCCAGTCGTAAGTGTCACTTGACCCTTCAGAAATCATTCTAATATGCTATTCGAATATCTAAAAATAAATAAACAAAAAAAATTATACATACATACATACACATATATATATATATATATATATATATATATATATATAAAAACACACACACACACACACACACACATATATATACACACACATATATATATATATATATATATATATATATAATCTATGTTGAAAACTATTGTGCTGCTTACTATTTTTTTGTAGAAAACTTTTTTTTCAGCATTCTTTGATTAACAGCTTTGATTAACTTTTTTGAAATGGAAATCTTTTGTAACAATTAAAATTATTTACTGTCACTCTTGATCAAAAAATACAAGTATTAATGCTGAATAAAAGTATTAATTTCTTCAAAAAAAAAAAAAAAAAAAAAAGACCCCAAAATGTTGAATGGTATTTTTAACAATGTATCATAATTTTTAATAATGTATTTTAATAGTATATTATTAAATTAAAAAACACATTTAAATGTAATTATTATTAAATTTATATTAAATTATTATTACATTTAATTGATGGTACAATTATTAATTTTAAATCCCTGAAGTCCATGTATTTATTGTTAGTCAAGGTTTATGAGCTGGTGGTTTGCATTATAAATATACTTTTCGGACTGTGGAGGAAGTTTTGAGTTCTTAAAGCTACAGTAGACTTTCATAGCACAATAAACTGATGATGATGATGATGCTATATGATTGCTTTAAGTACAGTTTATTGACTGTATTGTAAGTTGTAGTGATTACTTTGATGAATTCTGATTGGCTGATCACCTTTCAGCATGGTCTGCTGGTGTTTGGCTGTGCAGATGAGTCGACTTATGCCTTCGATCACCTGACTCTTAGACTCCGCCTCCTTATCCTTGGTCTTTTTAGGCAGAAACATCACTGAACACAGAGACAGTGTTTGACGCTTATTCAACAACACAGTACATTTTATAAACTGACTGTCAGTGTACTGTAAGTATTGTATTTCTATTTCTTACCCTTTTTATTCTTCTCTTTGGTGACAACATTCATGGACATGGTTGGCTGATGTGTCGTCTCTGCTCCACTCAGAGGGAGGCGGCTAACCTGCAGCGAGCGGAAGGTGCACTTGAGTGTGTTTTTGGCAGAGGAATCTCTCTTTTCCACTTCTTTCTTCCTCTCTGACGGAGCAATCCAGTAATCAACCTGAAGACCCATCAGCTCCCCCTGACCTCCTCCAGGAGAACTGCAGCCACACAGACAAGGTGAGAAAACAGAAGACTAAAGAGATTTCAGACACCTTGTGCTGTGTGTGTTTGTGTTTATACCTGGATATGTTCACAGAAGGAGAGGAAGGAGGTGTTGGAGATGCTTCTTTCAGTAATGGGGAGATCTGTGCAGGAGGAGTAGACGAGAGAAGAGAAGATCCCACAGGAGCAGCGTCATCTGAATCGCCTACAAACAGTCACATAAACCACTTTAAATATAACATTTAATTTAACAATTATTTTTGGTTCACAACTGGTTATATTTCGCATAAGGGCTATTAGAATGTTTTCATGCATTTTTATAACTCATTGTAGTATTTTAACCCTATAAAGTCTGATTTGATACGCACATTTCTAAATAAAAGGCTGTTTAGTATAATTGTACAAACATCCAGCTTTCAAGTTGTGGTACATGTGTTTTTTTTCTGTGAAAACTTTACTAATTTTAATAAAGTAAACCTAAGAATAACTTTTTATATTGTTCGTAATATTTCAAGATGATCATTTTACTAGACTGAAGCAACTCTATATCCATCCATATATCCATCCATTTATTTTTGGTTAGAAAAATCATGATAAAATGTATCAAAATGATACATCACGCTTTTGAGTAACATTTATTTGTCTCTTAATCATCATTGTATTGCACTGTATCATGTTTTGCTGTCCACAATAAAAAACTACAGATCTTTGATCATAAGGGAAGGGAAGAGAGGGGAAGGGAAGTGGTGTGTGGCCAAGTATGGTGACCCATACTCGGAATTTGTGCTCTGCATTTAACCCATCCAAGTGCATGCACACAGTAGTGAACATACACCCGGAGCAGTGGGCAGCCAATGCTGCGGCGCCCGGGGAGCAGTTGGGGGTTCGGTGCCTTGCTCAATGGTCTCACCTCAGTCATGGTATTGAGGGTGGAGAGAGTGCTGGTTATTCACTCCCCGCACCTACAATCCCTGCCGGACCTGAGACTCGAACCCACGACCTTCGGGGTTACAAGTCCAACTCTCTATCCATTAGGCCACAACTGCCCCATAAAACTAAGCATTTAACTATTATCTTACTAAGACATATTATTGGGAGGTATGGCGTGACAACCGATATGTATATTCATTTAATGTACAGTAAGTAAGCTGCTATACTGTTATAAAGATCTCACTGATTTGCATTACAAGCTTTTAGAATATCTTATCTTACTTTTTGGCCATATACATATGCAGCAACTGCAAGAAATTGCATATTTTTGCTCAGTTTGGGTGTTTTCCTCCTCGAGCCATAAAAGCCTGATGTATCAAATATGATACTCAACAAAAACACATTTGTAAACTTTTTTTTTTTTTTTTTTTTTTTTAAGATTTTGTCTAAAGGTTCAATAAACTATTCCATTTCAAATGAGTTTTTTCTGACTATTATTTTGTTAGATTTTATATGGGTTAACATTTTTATATCAATTGACAGCCATATTTAATATATAATATATTGACAGTGTAACTGACCAGATGTGGCAGAAGTTTGTTCAACAGTCCCCACTTTCACCACCTGCAGACAGGTAGAAAACAAATACACTTTGAGCTAAATGCAGCAATAAAAACATTTCAAACTATAAAAACATCACTGTAAATGGACACATACCCCAATAAAAGGAATGAATTTCTGACACGAGTCTTCATCAGGACTGTGAGAGGAAAAAGGAGAGAGGACTTTGAACATATGGTTTACTGACTGGTAAATTAACCCCATTAAATCAATCAAATCATTCATACAGAGGGTAAAAAGGCAAATACTGGTTCATAGTTACTCACTCACTTCTACAGAGAAATATTCAATAGATTTGACTATTTTAGAAAGAAAAAAAACATTCTAAATATATTTGTATGGTGTTTTATATGTAACATTAAGTAAAAAGAACCATCCAGAACAGATTTTTGCAAGCCATTTGAAAAGTAGCAAAAAGAAGGCATCTGAATGTCTGCAATGAGTGCAAATGTTTTCCTTCACAAAAAGCAAATCTATCAGATTTTCTCCTTAGAAATGAATGATTAACTGTGATAACCAGAATATTTCTTACATTTCACCCTCCCATGCTAAACCCCATCCATAGTATCTTTCTGATGCACTGCACACTATATTATCAAAGAACCATAAGTTTAGAATAACATTTTGATCTCTGAGGAGAAAAGGCTTCTAAGACTGATCAATTCATTCACTCTTTGCCCCTCCAACTAAGTGTCTTTTCAATTCAAACCCCTCCTAACTATCAGTTAAACACAACTGACTATTTGGTGTCATACAATAAAGCGTGTCTGAGACATGCTACAAAGAAACGCTGTAAAGCAAGTCATGCCAGCGTAATTCTAATCAACTGCTGCCACTATGCCACTGCCCCAAAAAAACCCTAAAAAACTAAAAGAAAGAAGCATTCTCAGCCAATCAGGCCTCAGATTCAAGCTACTTGAACCAGAGATGGTCTAATGCAGAGATTATAGATCTAGCAACAATAATAATGTTAAAATGGTTATATTTACTTGTACATTATACTCACAAACAATAAAATGAACTGTGAAATGGCCACTCTGTTCAGCATAAAATGTTTTTTGAGTGAAAGCATTATTTTAAATATATATACTGTGTGTATGTATATATAGAATTTTGCAATACAACCAACAGATTTACATTCAGACAGAAATCTCATGTTCTGTTAAACCATCTCTGACCACTAGAAGAACAAAACCCAAAACCAGAAGCAAATTGTAAAATAACAGAAAGAATAAATAATCTGTGCCAACGAACCACCCCAAAAACAACACAGCACAAGCCCAAACAGAGGGAGTTCACAGAGTGCATTTGAGCTGAAATAGAAGTTGCTCTCAGTGAAAGGCGTAACAGATGGTCTATTGCTCTGCAAACCGTAGAATATAGAGACCAATAACTGAGAATTCAGCCAATATCAGCAGCAATGCTCGGAGAATCAAGACTGTGAGTGTTGTGTAGTTTAGGCTGTTTACTCTGATGAGAGCAAGAGAGATCACTAGAGGAGAGAAAAATGAACATGAAGCTAAGACAGAAAATGAAGAAATCATTTTACCTCCATCATAATGTCTGTTCACCTCAGATATTTTTTCTGCCTTTTCATGAAAGTGGAATCATCTGAAAATATTTGCATCCTTGATTTTGCTATTCAAACTGAAAACGTCCTCTGGGAATTTTCAATAAACACTGTTCTTTTTAACTTACACGTCCCAAAAAATATTAAGCAGCACCAACCAGTTTCCAACACTGATTATAAATCAGCACATTAGAATGATTTCTGAAAATGATGCTGAAAATTCAGCTTTGCTTCACAGGAATAAATTATATTTTAAAGTATATTAAAATAGAAAACTATTATTTTAAATCGGAATAGTATTTCACAAAATTACTGTTTTTTTCTGTATTTTTAAATCAAATAAATGCAGCCTTGATGAGCATAAGATACTTCTTTAAAAAATATTAAAAATCTTATTGATTCCAAACTTTTGAATGGCACAGTACATATATTTCTAAATAATAAAGTTCCCAAAAACAGTGTCAACATAAAAAAGTAAATGAAAATGTATTTCAATTTTATTATTTTACCCTATATAAATATAACAAATTATATTAAATCAACCTGTAATACATTTCATAATATAATTGAGGAATTATCCCAAAAGTCTGGTTTATGTATTTATTTTATTAACAATTGTTTCAATGTTTTAGTCTAGTAATCAAGTAATAAAGACGGATGTGTCACAGAAAAAAATTGCCTGAAATCTAAAAACTGATTTGTGTATAATTAATATCATTTTGGCTTTATTTTTGCCTCTTCTTTGTAACCAAATCCTGATGGCCTTTATAGAGGTTTTTTATGCTCCAAAAGTATTACTATGTACTTTTTTCTGGGTCCTTGGAGGACATTTAGGTTTTGAATGTTATAAGAAGCTTAAACTGAAATGGCTCTGGTACATTGCGTGCTCTGCTGAAGGACATCGGAGGTGTGCAGAGGATGATGGAGATAATTTTCATATCCCAGAGCAGCAAGAGATCCAATAAAACCTTCAGATTCTTTCCACACCACAGCTTTTATTACACAATTTAACGGCTAATTCCAAAATCATCAGAAGGTGGAGGACAACCACTTTCAGAGAAATAAAAGGGAGAGACTGCAATGCTCAATATGGCAGCTACAGGAAAGGAAGCCCCACCACATAAGACCACTGAACTGATTTCACCCAGAATAGACCAAAAGTGTGGAGAGAATCTCTAGAGCTATAACTCCCCTTGATACTATAGGAGAAGAGCGAGCGAGAGAAAGGAAGCAAGAGACTGAAGATGATATGCATCTGATCGGCTACGGTATCAACACAGGCAGGAGGACCACAATACCTTACAGCAAAATCAAAATGAAAGCTCTTTTTCCTTCAGAGAGGGCAAGGAAAAGAAAAAATAAAGAGAAATAAAGTATGTTATTTACAGACAGAGATGATAAACAGTGACATTCACATGCTTTCTGTCCAAACATGACTTTAAGGAGGAGGACGCTCATGAAAAAGACGCAAATATCTGGAAAAACGAACAAAATGGGTCGAGGGCGTTTTTGAGTGCAAAACCAGATATCTGCATCTTCAAAGCATCTGAAAATGAACCCAGCCTCTAATAACACATATTCAAAGCACTTTTATATCAATAGATTATTGATATTCTTTTAATTGTATTTAGACAAATACAATTGTGGATAGTCATAATCTTTGAATATGTTTTATTACAGAGTGGTACCATGTTAAAATTCACACTGAGATTTCATGTTCAGTGTGTTTTGCACATAACATTTATGTTGCCTCCTCTGAAAGGTTTAATTTTTTTAATAAAAATATGGATCTGGGCTGCTCTAAGCATGTGTGTATCACCTTTTCTGCTTATAGGTAAGCATGGCCTCTGCTACGGGCAGCTGATAAGCTCCATTTGCTCCCAACATGTACTGTGTTACTCTGGAAACCACATCTGGACTATCCTGAACTGCTGGAGAAGGTTGACAGAAAATAAAGAGAAAATGTTGAAATTTTTATATATTTATAAAAATGTGTGTATGCATTTACATTTATATACTCTTTTGATATATTTAAAAATAACATTATTAATAATTAAAGCATGGTACATATTAAACTACATAGAAAAAAAATGTAGAATTTTAATATATTTAAAATTATGAATTATTTATTTAATATTTTATATATATATATATATATATATATATATATATATATTTTTTTTTTTTTTATTAAGAATTACATTATTCACAAAAATACATTACATTATGTATAAAATATACAATTGTAATGTATTTAAAAATCATTATTCAATAAAAATACAAAATAATATACATTATAGGTTTATATAACAGAAATACAGTATATATTTTATAAATTATTTTAAAAAATAGAATATAAAATATTTCACAATATAGAAATATATAATTAAAATAATTTAATTTATTTAAACATTTCTAATTATATAGCATTATAATATTATATATATATATATATATATATATATATATATACACACACACACATATAATATGAACGTGTACAGTTTTTATTTTTGTACATATTTATTCGCAGAGGGATAGAACAAAGAGTGAATGAGTAAATCAGAAAAGGTTACCTGAGGTTGGTGCTTCTGGTTTGTGGAAAAGATCTCTCCATGCTGAGTCCTGGAACAGGCTGTTATATCTGTAGTCTATACTGGCCAGATATTTAGCCACTGGATGAACCCCTACACACACACACATATATTTTTTAGCTCTTCTGTTGGTGTTTTATTGGCCAGTGGCTGCTCAATTTTATCCCTGACCCCTGCACTTACCAAGAGGGATGATAAGGAATCGCAGGTATCCGAGCCAGTCGGGGGTTTTATGTGTCAGGTGCTCCACAAACAAACGCAAAACGACAGAGAGGTAATGCTGAGCTCCTGCTACGCCAATCCGCACTGGAGACGGTGTGACTGAGTTACTGTTACAACTATAGAGAAAGAGAAAAGGAGAAATAAGTACATAGTTTGTCCAAAAAAAAATAAAAAATGGAAACCAAATGGCAGAAGTACTTCAAATGAAGTGTCTGACTCACAATCTCTGTATGCGAGAGATGATGGTGTTGAACGCAGCCTGAATGTCAGCCGTGGTGCATGTACACACAACAGGAAGACCGTGATTCTGTAACACCTCAGACACATACTGAGACAAAAAGACAGGAGAAGAGTTACATTTGTTCATTTAGTAGATTATTTTGGTCATGGTTGTTAAAATATACACTACCATTCAAAGTTTAGGGTCAGTATGATCTATTTTAAAAGAAATGAATTCTTTTATTCTGTAAGGATGTATTAAATTGATCAAAAGTGACAGCAAAGACTTTTACACTGTTAATTTCACTTCAAATAATTTGAAGACCTTCCTGTCATCACAGGAATAAAGTACATTTTAAAATATACTAAAAAAGACATTTTTAAATTACAAATACTTTTTTTACTAGCCCCAAATTTTTATATGGTAGTGCAAATTTATTTTTAAACTTTGTATAATTTGCATGTTTTGGAGAATTTTGAACAAAAATAACTGTATTATGATTTATTATTTATTATAAAAAAAATACATATAAAATGATACCAATATGATAATTCTGATAATTTGCAATATGTGCCGTCACAGAAAATGCCATGTTGTGTTGACAGCTGTCAATTATACCTGGCCCTGCCAGTCTGCGGTGTTAATGAGGATGATGCTATCGGGAAGATGGCTGTCTGACACCAGGATGTGGTTCAGCTGGTCATAAACCGTTTTGCGTGGAATCTAACCGGACCGAGACCAAACAGAGAGAAAAATTAGTTCAAATAAAAGTAAAAACTGCTGCTTCTGTTCAGTAACTGGAGTATATTTGTTGTGTGCAGCGAGGTTCTATCTGACCTGTAGGTGGCAGCGTGTGTCAAGCGAGCGCTCGTTGTCCAGACTGTTGGCTCTCTCATTGGGCGGTCGACTGGGTTGCCTCTCTTTGAGTGATGTGCTCCGTCCCCGTCGCCCTGCCAACTTTGGCTCCACCCTTCAGATAAAGAGAGAAAGTTGTTCATATTGCATAACTTTTTTTAAACAAACACACTAAACAATGTAGACAAAAAACACCAAAGAAAGCTTTGTTTAAAAACAAGAAAATGAACCTTGACAGTATATTTTCTTCATCTAAGAGCAGTGATAAAGGGATCATTTATCCTCACCGGTTGGATGGAATGATAAGTGACTCTGTTTTGGTCATCCGGCCAGTAGGTGGCAACCTCTCCATGAAAGAGTCCATGTTGTCCATCATCTCCAGTTCTGTGGTAGGGGTCACAACCTCAGGATTACCCTAAAGCCCAAAGACACACAAAGTAAAACTTCAAAAACTCATTATACAAAATACAATGTAATACAGCCTTTGTGTTTGGACTAAGGCTGGGTAAAATAATCAAGTTTTTCAATAGATGAATGATTAATACAGTATTTATGTTTTTATTTTGTATATATATTATGTATATATTATTGAATAAAGTTGTTATTTTAGTTTATTTGCACACAAAAAGTATTCTCACAGCGTCATAAAATTTCGGTTGAACCACTGATGTCACATGGACTGTTTTAACGATGTCCTTACTACCTTTCTGGGCCTTGACCATGGTAGTACCCTTGCTGTCTATGGAGGGTCAGAAAGCTCTCAGATTTCATCAAAAACATCTTAATTTGTGTTCCAAAGATGAACGACATGAGGGTGAGTAATTAATGACAGAATTTTCATTTTTGGGTGAACTATCCCTTTAACACTCCCATATCCACAAGTTGTGAGACAAGAAGGCACATTATAAAAGCCAAATAAGTTATATCAGCAGAAAAGATATACAAGATATATAATATGTGATATTTTTCCAAGTCCAAGTTCGACACTTGTACTAAATGAGATTGTTTTGCACTGTTGCCACCACACCACGTGTTGATTCAGTGTTGGTGATTCACTAGCTGTGATTCAGCTTTAAAGCGTCTGCCAGAGCTCATCTCAAAACAAACATGTGAGTCTTGATCTGATATTCAGTGAATATCTCAGTAGTGAAGGACGTACCATTGAAACATTATCAGATTCATTATCCATCTGAAACTTTCCACCTACAGCCCTTATTTTATCAGGATCCATCTGAACAGAGAAAGAGAGAGAGGTAGAGAGTTAGCTGAAAAGTGATTAAACTGAAGTGTTTATGCTTCTAAGCTAGCGTATACTTCCTCCTCATGGGAAAAACTGGTTAAAAAAATAATGTCCACTATAACCATTCCAAAATTGGGGGTCAGTAAGTTTTTTTTTTATGTTTCTGAAGAAGTCTCTAATGCTCAATAAAGCTGCATTAATTTGATCATAAATACAATAAAACAACATTGTGAAATATGAATACAATTTAAAAGAACCGTTTTCTATTTCAATATTCTAGAAATATAATTTGGCTGGAAAAGCTGAATTTTCAGCATCATTGCTCCAGTCTTCAGTGTCACATGATCCTTCAGAAATCATTCAAATATGCTGATTTTGATGATCAAGGAACATTTCTTATTATCATCAGTGTTGAAAACTGTTGTGCTGCTTAATATTTTTGTGTAAATATTTTCTTAGGATTCTGAGCACTTATTTGAAAAAGAAGTATTTTATTAATATTAATTATATTTATTTTAATGTAATATTTTAAACAATTTAACTTGTTCTTGCTGAATAAAAAATTCAATTTCTTCAAAAATCTTACTGACCCCAAACTTTTGAATGGTACATATATATGTGGAAAGGGTTAGTATTAGGTTAGTATAATTAGCATTATTTCAAGTGTATTTTAAGTGTGTGTTATGTGTGCATTTAAATATCCTCTGTGCTCTTACTGGACTGGGCGGCTCTCTGTGACTCCTAACGCTGTGAATGCTGCCAATTTCTGTCTGAGAGCTGGATAGAGAAATTCCTTCAAAATATGGCCTAAACCACACACAAACACAAAAAGGCAAACACAAGAGGTTTAATAAAAGAACAGACATCTCAACATTAATAGAGGCACTAAATAAACACTAATGAACAAACTCTCTCCTCAGCGTACTTGAGTTTGGGTTTTGGTGTGCTGAGAACACTCTCATCATCATCCAGATCCGGTCCACTGTCACTCGGATTCTCAAACTCTAAACTCTCCAGATCCAGATCTTCCTCGACTTCTGGAGGCGGCTCGGCTGGGTCCTGCTCCGAGTCTAATACCTACAAACATTTAAAGATTATTTATTGCTCGTTTGAACTGCATGAATGTGCAGGGCAGAAGAGTGAGGGATGGTGAGACAGAGGGTCAAGCATAATCTGATGAAACAGAGAATGCTCAGATTCAGCTGCAGGGGAAATCGATCCCAAAGCGGCATGTGATGTTCCTGGATATTATTAATGAGAGAGGAAATCAATCAAGGACTTTGCTTGCAACCATCAATGTCCAGGGTAAATCCGGCTTCTTAACAGATTTTAACAAGCTGCTGCTGATTGAGCTAAATGCACTAATGTCATTTCTTCTACTATAGTAGATATTATAAATTAAATACTCATATTACATGATGATTACATAATATCTCGAATCAAATTCCAACATTACATTTTAAAGAGTTTGCTTTCCATGAACATAACAGAAGATATCAATTTAGAAAAAATAAAAATGCTCAAAGTCTCAGATAAAGTTCATCACTATGTTGACAACAGCACACTACCATATTACTGCAGTACGTAGTGTGTATACTATTTTTTAAAAATCATTTTTATATAAAGCACTTTGTTTATTGACTATGCTATAGTATAAAGAAACTTTTTCATATGTATCTCTTTCTTGATTTATTACTTGACTGGACTACCTTTTTTTACACCAGTGTTATTTACTGTTACAGTATTTATTTATATATTTATTTATTTTTTCAGATTTATTCTTGAAATCATTTATTTTTTTGTCAATTTTATTAGTTAAATATTTATATTAGCTTTTATTTTCAGAATTTATTTTTATTTCAGTTTTAGTCATTTCAATACTTAAACTCAATTAATTTCAGCTAGCTGTCAAGGCAAGTTTTTCATCCAATATTTATATTTTATTTTATATCAGCTTTATTTTGATTACCAGAAACCATATTGGATAGTTTACAATAACAACAGTTTTACACAAAGTGGATTAAAATGCATAATAACAGTTTTTATTTCCGTATTATACAGGGACTCCACTTGCTAAATTAAACATGCAACATTAGGAGGTCATGTGACAATGTAGCATACTACTGTTTGAGATGTTTCACTGATTAATGGCTATACCATTTCTTGTACTACTGTATTTGAAATAGTAGTCCGTATACAATATATACTGGGCATAATTTATTAAGTTTCTTAAGTATTCAATTCCAAGCATAACCCTACTGACAGTTAACTGCTAAATAACTTCCTTTAATATAAAATATTTGGGAAAACCTTCGGTCAGGTTTCAGATAGTTCCATAATAAGAATCAGCGTCCTGTCAGAACAGGAAGTAACCTGAGATATAATGCTGATGAGATCATGTTTCTGTCCCGCTGGACATCACTGCTGCTTCTGCACATCACCACACACTTCCTGTCCTTCAGAAGAGCACTGACCTCTGAACCCAAAGTGGCATGTGTTTATTTTGCTGTGGGCAGCATTTTCTTTTTTTGTGCTTACTGTTTATATGTCGAAAACTTTGAATATATAGAATGGTGCAGGAACCAAATACTAGCTTACTACTTACTGAATACTATGATGGATATATTGTATACAGCCTATTTTTAAACTTGTTTTATACTGTCACATGACCTCCTCATGTTGCATAATTGATTCAGCAAATATCTTTTAATCCAATTATGTGTAAAATGTGTCAACATTAACAGTCAAAAAAATAAATAAATAAAAAACATTATTTAAGTTAAATCGAAAGTCAAATAGATTTAAGTGCTTTGCTTTGTGGGCATTTTGTGGTAAAAAAAAATTGTGTAATTTTGGCAACTACAGCATCTCATCTAGTCATTTCTATGCATACAGTATATACATTATTTTACATATTATACACTGCAGAAGCAGTAAGAATTGTATAGACAAAGTCCTTGTGTCAGTCCTGCTCTCATTGTGCAGAACTCCACTCTGCAAGATTATCAGCAAACAAGGATTCGGTTTCCGTAGCAGTGCTGATTATGCACGGCTAAATTAATCCGTGGAGCCAGGCAAGGGTCAGGCCTTGTGTCTGCTGACTGATCACAGACTGAACAGAATCATACAGGAGAAGAAATCACCTTCCTACAACTAATTTATTACAACCTACAACTTATTTATTAACCTGGTTTCTCTTTAGATTTTTTTCTCCATTTCTGTCACCTGATGGAGTCTGAGTTCCTTGTCACTGTTGCTTGTGATTTGCTTAGTTGTGGTTTAAAAGACACTTAAAATTCAATAATATTATCGATTTGACTGCACTGACACTATTGGATGAAAACAATCCTTGAAATGAATTGAGCGGGATGATGAAAATATTGTCTTGTGTACAGATGAATTAAATTTGCTTCATAAATGATTAACTTTACACAGTTAATGAGCTGAACTGAATCAAACGGAACCGATTTGAGCTAAATAATGACACTATTGTCTTTTTAGTGCTGCTTTACCGCAGAATTTTTACTTTGTCTCATTATTTTCCTTCTTAATACTATAAAGCTGCTTTGAATAATCTGTATTTTATAAAGCGCTACAGTATAAAGGTGGCTTGGCTTGATTGGACTTTAAAATATTTAGACTACCTATCGGTCAGAGGTGAGAGGTCTTAGTAAATTTAAGCTACATTTAGTTAAACATAAACTAAGTTGCACATAACATGGATTTGGTCCACTGAGATGGTGGGGGGAAAAAAAAAAAAAAAGGGTACAAAACATATTGGTTCACCACACAAGTCAACCAGCACAACCTGACTAACATGTATTTAAACACTTAAAACCAAATACACTCTATATTTACCCACCTCATCAGAAACTCTGAACCGTTTGAGCAATGCCACCACACGCTGCTTAAAGTTCTGCTGCTAATGGAGAAAGAGAAGCACACACACAGACATACACACTCAGCTTAATGGTCTGTTTACTACACAATCATATCTGACAGTGATGACACTGAGTAAATTCTCATTGTTCTATGGCATTCTTACCCTGGTGATGGACGCTGTCCGGACTATTGACCTCCTCTGCTTTTTTGGCTTCCTCATTTCGTACTCGTCATCCTCAAGATCCTGAGGAGCATGTATATACACAAGTCAGCAGAAAAAGAGGAAAGTGTGGTTGTTTTGTTTGTGTGTGTGTGTTTGTATTCACCTGTCCTTGTGCTGCGTCATCACTGGCCTCCTGCTCCGATGAGAAGCTTTCATACTCTTCTTCTGAGTAATTATCTACCAAGTCAAACAAACAATATTAGAAAAAGGACAGGTCCAGTCCTAAATACTGATTGCTCAATGCAGTGTTCCAGCTAGTGATGTACTGATATCCGCTAAAAAAGTAATTAATAAAAAAAGGTAAATAAAAAAAGATCAAATATGACAATAAAACACTTACTAAAAATAAAAAAGATATATTTTATTTGTTTACCTGCATGTCATGTGACCATTAACCAGTAGTACAGAACCATGAATGTGTTGTTTTTGAAATATTAACTTAAAATCTCAGGGTGTACTTCAAGTAAACATTAAGGTCAAACGGGTTCGGCTGACAAAAAGTTTGGGGATCTCTGTTATAATGTAAAGTATGAAAAATGGATATATACATACATACACACATAAATATGAGTTGATGAGTTTGGTATTATAAAAGAGAATTTGTATGTCTGGACTTTTTGTAAGAAATTAACTTAATTTTATGCATAATGTGCACAGCAACTCATGCTGAAATCTGATAAGGTGCCGACAGCACCAGTCACACTAAAATACACAGTATAGAAACAAAACAACTGTTTAGTGTATAACTTCACATCACACATAGAGAACACAATTTGTTATTGCCAGGGACATGTCATAGACTAATTAAAAATTGATGTGTACGTATTGATGATTTTTTCTTTTACCTGAACATTTGATTTTCTGTCCCAGAATGGCCGCCTCTTCATGGTCTATAGGCTGACTTGACAGGGAATAGATCCAAATCTCGGCAACTTTACCCAGAAACTCCTTCTGATTACTGCAAAGAGCCAACACCTGCCCACCTTCTGCAGGATGCTGCATCACCTACACACAAAAACAAATCAGCATGTAAGCATTGTGTATGTTTCAAAAGTGACTATAAACCTCACTGAGAAATCCGAAATACCTCTGCCATGTCTATAGAACCAGCAGCCAGCGTCTTGTAACCCAAAATCGTTCGGTTTTTGTACCTCTTCCTCCGCTGAAGCAGGATTTGCAACTTATTTCCCTCGCGTTTCAGAAAATGAGGGTACTACTCAAATACAAACATGCAAACACAAGAGAAAGACATGAAAAACATCAAATTCAATTTCATAATGAAACCCTAGAATGATTCAGAGCACACTGAAATGATGACATCTTAAAAGCAATATTGGCTCTGTTTCAAAACCTAGTAAGCTGCCTACACAGGGAGCACTTACATGCTTGTATATACGCGACGGACGCAATCCCATAATGCACTGCAACGAGTGATGCAGAGTGTTCCAAATCAATCACTTATGAGGTTCTTTGTCAGGCAAGTCAGCTGTCAGTGTAAGCAGTAGATAACTAGGCAGTTGACTATGTTTTGGTTCAGAGCCACTGTTTTCAGAGCCATTTATGACAGGAATTTGAAAGGTGTGTTTTGAAGATATCTTTACCTGCAGTGAGAATGTGAGAGCGAGATCAGTCTCCACCCCACCAGCAGGGGGCAGCACTATCTCATGAGAGCGCAGGATTCGCTTGGAGCCCTGAAGGCACAAACAGTCACTTTATCTGTATTTCACCCAATTGTTCCTTCTATCATCACTTTGAAAAAAACAATTATCCACTTAATTTGGGATTATGTTTACTGAAAAGCTTTTTGGACTTTGAAAATTTTGCCATAAGGAATTTATCATCGTCCTGTATTGACGAAAATTTTGGTTATACATTACGATATTATACACTTTAATTCATTTCTCATGTATTGTAACCCTCTTAGAATATTTTATTGTCTCTAATCGTTTAAATGTTGTGCTCTTTGTTGCAAAAAATCTAAACACGCTGCTGTTGAAAAACAACACACACTTTATGAAGCTGATTACTAACCTGAATCTTGACCGCAATGACGACAGAAATCAGCTCCTTGTCAAGTTCCTTCATCACCACTAGCTTCTTCAAAGTCAGACTACACAACCTACAGACAAAAACAACAGCGTTATTTACACAAATATGTGATTATACATGACGTCTGGCTAATAGAGAAGCAATCTTTGTAATGAGCATGTAGAAAAAGTGCCATGGTTTATGGCACAAGGGTAAGTAAAGGTGAAATTTGTCATTTTTGGCATTTTGGAACTATGCCTTCATTTTACAGGCACTCAGTTGCTGTTTATCAGTAAATGTTTGGGAATGTGATCCATATGTTTGCTCCTATAACAGGATGTGAGTTGATAATCTTGTTTTCTATATCCGGAGTTTCTTATCAGTAAGGCACTGTATGAACCTTCAATTTCCAAAGAAAACTCAATCTTCCTAAAAACAACTACTGCCAAACTAAATGCTAAAACTCAGCTGGGAGAAATTCTACAGTGCAGACTGATTCACGTCTGAAGCTGAAAACAGGCCCATAGCAGCTTTCAAATGGGACAGATCAGTCCAGAAAACAGCTGGAACTCTTGGGGCTGATAAAGTGGGGTTCGGGGATTTCAGTCCCCTGGAAACTTGCATACAAAACTGTTTACAAAATGTTCCATTGAGTGTTTGTCATTTTAGGCAGAAGGAACCATTCAAATCGTTTTACTAAAACATAATAAACACACACCATCGCTCTGACACTGCAGCAAACCTCAACACTGCACTCAGAGACGTCCATCCTTTAACACATACAGTGACAATGCAAATGAGGAAAGAATCTAAACTCCCACATTTGCATCACAGAGCCAAACATTTCCAGAATTAAAGGATTAGTATACCAAAAAAAAAAAAAAAAAAAGACATTAAGTCATTATTTGCTGATAATCTTCCCTTTAGCCAAAGCTCCGAAATGGAATAATGCAGGCGGGACAAATTTATGCGCATATTCAAATTGCAAGAGAATTCTATTTGATTCTCGCACAAAGCTACTAAATGACTTCAGAATATTGGAATATAATGTACAAGCTACATACTTTTATGGTGATTTTTGTCATTTAAGGAGGTTGACAAGCACATTTACTAATAGTTTGGAAAATAATGTGAATATTCTGATTTCCTTTGGTGGTCTTATTGATTTGGAACAACAATAAGGGTGAATAGATGACAGAATTTTCATGTAGGGGGTGAAATGTCCCTGTACACACTGACTGTGGAGAGAGAGAACCCTGTCACAGAGAGAGACTGAGATAACGTCAGTCATGCAGGGAGAGAGTCAGAGCAGAGATGAGTCAGTATTGTCAGGAATGTCGCAGTGGGAAGTGATCAAGGGACCAGGGAGGTCCCTAGAGGCCCCAAAGCAGCCTGTACAGAGATGGAAGCCAATGGAAATGGACCCATATGCATGCACCTCATAGAATATTAATGAGAAACACTTTATATATTCAAATCACATACCAGGTACGAGGAGGACAAGGAAGAGAGAAAGAGAGGCACACAGTACAATCCCTTGAGTGATCTGAAGGCTGGTATTGTTCACACACCATTCTCACTTTGACACACACACACACACACACACTCACACACACAAACAAAAGCCATTCTTCTTCCCTGAGCGATTAGCATGCAAACTCTGACCGCAACAAAGGAACACACAGCGGTTTTGAGTAGACTTAACATACACACACTAACACAGATTAAAAACTATTTTTGCAAACACAAAAACACAAAGTTAATGATTTGCTATTGTGGTTGCAGCTAATGACCCAAAATTCTTTACATACACACTTTTCTCTCACACACTAACACAAATTAAAAACTATGTTTGCATCCACAAAAACACAAACTTAATGGTTTTATACTGTGGCTTTAGCTGATGACCTCAATTTCTCCTCAAAATAAAATAAAATAAAATAAAATAAAATAAAATAAAATCAAGTCTGGATGTTAAAACAATCCTCAAGAAAGAAAATAAAGTTTATTGTTGGAAAGTTAGGCACATTTTTTAGGCATGTGTAGCACAGTAAAACTTCTTTCTGTCCAGGCATAATTTAATTACCATTGAAATTAGAATAAATTAATTACAGAGTAACAGATAGTGTCATGTGAAGAAGACATCTAATTCTACTTTATAATATACCATACAATTGAAATAATGCATTTTATTTCTGCATTACAGTAATGAGAATGAAAATTTTAAATTATAGTAGATTAGAGATAATTGGGGAAGATGATTGTTTACTTAATTATAAAGAAAATGATGCAAAAAATGTAATTCTTATTTCTAAAACTTAAATTTGGCTTAGGTTTGACCTAAAAACACTGACATATTTCAAGTTAATCACACTCAACAAATAACATACTGTAGTTTTAAACAGTCAACACACTATATTTATAATAATTACATGAAGTAAAAATAATTGATATTAGTGAGAGCTGTGTCAGAGGTTGATTATTGAACCACCAACAAACACGACAGGAAACAATGGCCACACACAAATTTATGTTCTGTTTTCTCAGTACAAAGGCTGATTATTTCAGCTGATGTGGTGTGAGGTGTGTGTGCGCTGTGTCTCTCACTGCACACACACTCATGTCAATCAAAGCCCTCTAATAACTATGTATAACCTCCTATAAAGATCTAACAGCCCTCAATGACCTCTTACAGAAGAACAGAGACTGTTCATCCTCTCTGGAGTTAAAGATAAACGTGTCTCACTCCACTCAGCTGGATCCAAACTCAATCACAGCTCCATTACATATACTCTCCTACAGATACTGTGTGTGTTTCTCTCTGGCAGATGCTGCAGAGACTCTGAAAGCACAGAGGGAATTAGAGCTAAATCAATTTCATTCGTTTCTCATCAGAAACCCTCAGCTTCCATCACTCCTGACTCAGGTTACACGCGCATCTACTGTAACTGTAAGTCTGAAAGGGGAGTGCTAAGGGGTGAAACCGTGCTCAAGTTACGGGCCCGGACAGAACACTGGGATTAGCCGATGCAGTAGTACACATAAGAGATGACACCAACAATTCACAACAATCACAGAGACGCTGTGGGTAGATTTACACCCTCAAACCTGCAGCCCTGAGTAGTATATATTCCAGGTTAAAGATAGATTTGAAGATATATTGAAAATATGTATTGTTTAAAGAAAATGAAGGAAAATTAGGCACATTTCCAGACCAATTAATTATATAACGTGTAAAAATATATAGTTACAGCACAGCCATAAGCTGTTGTTTTCTACACAGTTGCAAATAGTGTAATGGGAAGGGACATTCACGCTCTTGAGAGCATCTGATTGGACAGAAAATTGTGTAGTACAGGATGAGTCATCAATATTTGGAGTCCATTATCATTGAATAGACTGCAAATTTTGACTTTATAAATCGGCAAAACATTTAGAAGTACACTTGCAAAACTGCCTCAAAACTACCACACGTGGACTAAAACTGAGCCACAAATCTATTTGGATTTCATAGTTTTTGTTTATGTGTGTCTTCCAAGTGTTTTAAAGGGCAGTTTCCATGCTGGACTCGTGTTCATGTGATCTCATCAGAAAGACGGTCCAAATAATCTGCATGTGTCTGAAAGTGAGTAAACCCCTGAGACCTGACCTACATTTACTTGTAGAAGCTAAACACACACACACACACACACACACATATTCACACACTATTCTAACAAGGTCAGCTTGGTCCTAATTAGCTCAGTTTCAAAGGCTTGAATACTCCTTAGTGTAAAAGGTAGAAGAGACACACACACAAACACACACACACTAAGCAGTGTGTAAATCTATAAGTTAAGTTATAATTGGCATGAAAAGCACATTGACTAGTAAACACACACAAAAAAAGCCATTTCTGTTGGGCTTATATGTGCAATCAGGTGTGTAAACAGCCATATTTTATCCATATAAACAGGAAAATAAAAAATACTGACAGTAAATAATTAAGAAATTAAACATTATTTGATCACCATGATCAAATGAATTGTATAAGTAAAGGAATCTCAGCAGATTTGTGACACTGAACTCATTTGTACAAAAGGTCAAGATATTTTCTGCTGATAATGTATTTTGTAACTAAAAATGTAGTGTTACATTAGAAGCAAATGCAAAATAGAAGCATTTGCACGAGTGGTTTTAGATGTTTGGATCCCACAGTATGCGAATTCAGGATAAACTGTGCAGTTTTTACCAGGAAAACAACAAACACACTTGACATTTCCTACATTATTTGTTTATCCGAAAATCTGAATTATGTTTTCGAACTTCAAAGGCCGTCAAAACTGGAGCAGAGAGCCGAGATAACCTGCACTGTAATCTGTCCCAACAACTGCAATAAAACTCTGTGTGTGTGTGTGTGAGAGAGAGAGAGAGATATGGACTATATAGACAGTAATTCACTCACAGATATGAATTCATTTCACCCTGGTGAGATTACAGGAGTCCCTGACCTGTGTATGACAGAGAGACGGAACAAACGACCACTGATCCTCTTAACCCAGACAGACAGGCAGGAGAGATCGAGTTAACCTAAGCCTTTAATGGAGATAGGAGAACATAAACCAATGCAAACAATCCTTCTGTTTCACCTGAGCACAAGCACACGTTTCTCTGGACACACTCGGTTGGCTTCATTCAGCTCATTAGTTGCAGATGTGTGTGTTGACTTCCAGCAAACTGCAGTTAAAGACTAACACATGCTGAAAAAATTTGAGTCAGTATGCACTTGCTTCTCCTTCCCTTGTAAAAACAACTGACCTACATTTTCCTACTTTCTCACTGGGTCTCACACACACATAAACATGAAAATGCTGATTAGAAACACAAGAATTTAGTTGCTCTTGCTGCAGAAACATATCCTGCAGCACAATCCAAGTCTTTATGTTTAAAATATTACAAATGCCCTACAAAAACAGACCTATGTATACAATCAATGACACACTTGATGCTTTAATATCACTGCATTAGATATGAAAATATCAAACAAAGTGGCATTGTAAAGACAGCAGAATCATGCTCATAATCTTATAATTACTGTTATGTGCAATAAGTGAAATAGGCAGAGAAAATATAGCCAAATGATCATGAGATCCTACATTATTTCTATAGATGGCCTACCTATTGATAAACAAACCAAAATCTTTATATTGGATATGGCCAAACCATCTCTGCTTTTAAGTGTTTTTTAACACTTAAGCAAGGATGCATTAAATTGATGAAAAGTGAAACAATTTCATGGTTTCAAGCAAAAGTTTAGTGGATGAACTAGGTGGTTAAAGTAACTGAAATTATTTATTAATTCTGAGGAAAGATCTACCTGAGGACAATCCAAAACAGTGCGAGACGCGACACAGCAGTTAAAGACATCTATCTGAATATGTATGGCTATAAAATGATATTGTCGTCCTCACTAAGTGCCTAGTCAGTAGCTGGATAATTCGTTAACCATTGTGACCCTACCCTCTTGCATATGACCTAAAGTCCTGCAGCCTAAAATTCCCACACTTTACATAAAATACCAGATCTGAAATGCAGAACAGAAAACTGAAAAGTGTGAAGTGATATTTTCTGTTTGTACATATACATTTACACAGTGGTGCATTGTTTTCATATCCAGTGTTTGGTTGAACGCTGTGTTACTTTCTGTCTTTGCACAACAAACAGACACACCTGCAATGATCAGGAATGGAGAATTCACATTGGCCACAGCTTTATTTAAACACAAAACCGATGCCACTGCTGTGAGGTCATGCACATGTGATCAGGATGTTCGTGCTAGTTTTGCATTCTTGATAACCATAATTCGAAGCCCTACTGCTGCTGGCTCACACCGGGGCTTCTGGGAAAGAGCAGGTCATGGTCCACAAACCAGCTATTTTTGTCTTTGGTGTGCAGACTCCCAGAATCCCCGGGGTGTAAGGCATCTGTTCTTCAGGGTGTGCTCAGATGCCGGTTTTGCTCTGGAATCTTCTGAATCTCTGGACCTCACGGTGATGTTGAAGATCATTCTTTACAAAGAGCTGCACTGCTAATAGACTTTGATCAACAGAGTTTAAAAGAAATCCATATAAATAATTTCAGGACAAAAATATCAATGCAAATGAAGGTAACTTGTTTATGAGGAAGAATCTAGGTCATTTTAAAAGGACAGTTCACCCAAAACAGTCAATTCTGTCATCACTGACTCACCCTATGTTATTCTAAACCTGTATGTTTCTTCAGACCAGAAGCAGGAATATTGACTTCATTTTTGACCACATGCAAATAATTAACAAATGCAGACACCAGATCTGCTAAAAAACACAGAACCTGATGAACTGGGTTTGAAGTTTCTGTGAGGTGATTTTATATGATGCAGGTGTAAAATGAGACATTAGCAAACATTCAGAACATACTCAGAGGAATTTTATAGTCTGAATGACTGGCTATTGATTTTAGGAGGTGTGTGTACTGGTTTTTGTGGTTTACGGAGACAAAATTTGTTTAATGACATGGGTATGACAGAGGTATTACAATTTGAAGGTGGTTTATGAGGACACTGCCTATGTCCCCGTAATTCAAAAGGCTTAAAAAAAACATACTAAATGGTGTTTTTTTGAAAATCTAAAAATGCAGAAAGTTTCCTGTAAGGGGTAGGTTTAGGTATAGGGTTGGTGTAGGGCAATAGCCCATACAGTTTGTACGGTATAAAAACCATTACGCCTATGGAGAGTCCCCGTAAACCACAAAAACAAACATGTGTGTGTGTGTGTGTGTGTGTGTGTGTCTCTGTGTGTGAGCACTTATGTCACAGTCCTTTTTAACAAACCTTCATGCGTGACCAGACTGGAATCTGAAGGAATGAGAAATAAAGAGCAAAACACACACACACACACACACACGCACGCACACACACACACACACACACCTACCCCCCATCCTACTGTAAGTGCTGAGTAAGCAGATAGCTGTGCACTGGTGGGTGGGTGTGTGGGTGCGTGTGCGCAAGAACTCATTTTATTTCCTGTCATATGCACAGAGAAATTCTAAACAGTAATCCTAAACATATAGGTGAATTATATATATATATATATATAAAATCAAAAATAGTGAAAAAAGTAAAAAGAGAAGAAATTGTTAAATTGTTTTCTTGGCGCACAAAAGTACTCTCGTAGCTTCATAAAATTACGGTTGAACCACTGATGTCACATGGACTATTTTAAAGATGTCCTTACTACCTGCCTGGGCCTTAAACGTGGTAGTTGCGTTGCTGTCTATGCAGGGTCACAAAGCTCTCAGATTTCATCAAAAATATCTTTATTTGTGTTTCAAAGATGAACGAAGGTTAGGGTTAGGAACGACATGAGGGTGAGTAATTAATGACAGAATTTTCATTTTTGGGTGCACTATCCCTTTAATATTTTTGTGGAAACCATGATACAGCAAGCTCAACTGATAAATAAAAAGTTCAAAAGAACAGCATTTTTTTCGAAATAGAAATCTTTTGTAACATTATAAATGTCTTTACTGTTAATTTTGATAAATTTAAACTGTCCTTACTGAATAAATTGTCAAAGATAATTTATTTTCCAAAAAAAAAGGTACTGACTACCAAACATCTTTGTTGTAGTTAACTTACGTAAAAATGATACTTAAAGTAACCTAATTTTTCACACGCATTTAAAAGAACGCTATTCTAAAAACCCAGAAAAAATCCCTGAGGGATCCAAGCAAATTAGTCCTCTAGATTAACCTACAAAATGGACATCATGCCTGAACAGCGTCATAATAGGCACTGATGGACAGACTTAGACCATGTGCTATAAAAGAGCTGCACCGTCATTCATTGTCCCATTAAAGAGATTTCAAGTAAAAGCATCTGCTATCCCTCTGAATCAAGAACGTACACAAAATACACAACAAAATGCTCCAAGACAAAACAGTGCTTTACCATATAAACAATACAGCTATTTACCCCGCTCCTGTCAGTGTGTGTAAGAATGGCTGTGGGTGTGTTAAAGACAAAGCCATGACTGTTTCTTCCCTCTGGGTGAGAACGCAGCACACACTTCACCAACACACACAAATATGACAGCCTAGCACAGCCTGTTCAATCAGAGAGAGAGAGAGAGATTTCTATTGTTTTAGTGAAAACGATGTCCACTTCAGAAGATACAAAGGACCATAAGGGGGTCGTGCACACAGTCAGCAGCACAGCGTCACTATAAAAAAGAAGTTTGTATTTAAGCTCCTGCTAGTGAATGTAATTTTACTCTCAGCATATACAGAATATCAGTTATCAGCCAATATTAGTGTTTTTTTTATTTATTTATTTTATTGTTTATTTTTGCTATTAGAATACCTTTTCATCATATAACTCACTTAAAGCTAATATTTAAAAATATCATTTAATAACACTGAAATGTAATTTATCGTAAATCTCAAAATTAAGATGCATTAAATTTAATGCTGTGATGCCTAAATTCACTAAAATGACTGATTTTAGTTTGTGAGGCTTTATTTTTTATTTATTTAGACAAAATAGTATAGAACTGTAAAATCTGCCATTGATAATATCTATAGTTAAACATAAATATATTTTCTGGTGTTTGGGACTAATAATATCTTTGCTACTCCCTCAGTATTACCTCAACGTGACTGGACAGGCCACGCTCAACACTGAACAGGCGTTGTTGATGTGTAAATGTGGGCGGCCATGTGTTAATAAGTTTAGGTTTCTGATGTCAGAAACAAGCCATTTTGGCAGCACAGTTTTAGTAGATGGTCTTTTTAGACTTTCTGGAGGACGTTTTGAGCAAAACTGCAAGTTTTCAAAGTACAATGAACTCAAAAGAACAAGAACATTTTCATTTATCAAGATATGAGAATAACCTCCAAAAACATCTTAACTTCCTATACTATTATAGAATTTTGAATTTTTAAATTTTCATTTTTCATTTCAATTTTAGTAATTTTGCTATGTGTTTTTATTCGCTTTTTTAATATTTCTATATTGTTTTAACTTTTATTTCAGCTGTACCTTTAGCAATTTTAGTAATTCAACTTCATCTAATATTCACATTTCAGTTAGTATTTCAGATTCATTTCAATCAGTGTAAACGATTTTTAATAGTTTTAGTTTGTTAACAATAACAAGACAGCTTTCTACAATCCAGTTATAGCACAAAACCTCATATTAGACAAACATTTACAAATCAGCACACTTCATATTCACATGGTAGACTGAAAAGTGAATACCTACTACAACAGAAGTGGATCAGCTTTTCTGCTTTAGCTATTTTATTCGTGGTTGACATTTCTATCTCTTATAGCGTTCAGTTACCTTCTGTTTTCTTACACTCCGATAGTCTCTGACTGACTTCAGCGGGACTCAACCAGTCCGAATGTGTCAGCTCAGACAGCTTAATTGAACGTGAGGATTATGGCAGCTACAGTGAGCTAATATTAAGCCCTTTTAAATCTATCAAATCTGCCATAACACACAACAGTCACACAGGCTTCAGGCTCAATGTGTTGTGACCTATTTTGCAGTGTGTAATCTGACTGAATGATGACGATTCTTGTCATTCAATACAAATTCATTCATCCTCTTACTCACTGACACAAACAAACATCAAGAGAGATCAACAGCTTGAAATTGCATTCAAAACAGCTGCTTGCAGATCTACGTTTCAGCCCACCACAAACACTTCAAGCTGACAACTGACCCACAATATACAGAGGTCTAATTTAGATGTGGTTGTAGGATGCAAAGTATCTCTCTTCAAAACACACATATGCTCACTTAAAAAACAAAAGACACTTAACACCCAAGTGAACACAAGAGATGAAGCATAACAAAAACCAACGTGATCTCATGATAATTCGTATGTATTTTACGTAAAATGTGGTTCTATAAAACGTACAATATAGACGTATTTTCAGCATTTAAACGTACAAAACTGACGTATCGACGACATCTAAAAAAAAAAAAGAATCCTTACGAATATTGAAATCGCGGCATTAAT
>JAFVLL020025230.1:0-15296 GCA_021397915.2 Tor tambroides | reverse complement strand
AACAGCGCGTCAATTCTACGCAGACCGCAAGCGCTGTGATTGGTCTGCTAGAACCCCTCCCTCTGTATGTACTTGAGTTTTGTGTGCGTTTATGAACACAGTAATATAGTTTAATGTTACACCTTCTTATTTAAAATAAAACAAAGAACAAGTGTCTTATCATTTATTATAGTACATAGCATTATACATCAGTAGTTGTCCGCGACAAACAATGTTGATCTGCCGTGGTACACGTCCTTGTGGAGATTGAAAGAATGCCATCTTCTCCTGTTCCGTTGTTGTCTCCTTTTTGTAGTTTTAAATAATGATTTAATGATTTGATATTTATTTGCCGCCGTCACGGCTATGCTTCTCCTATGAGCCGCTTCTTCTTCGGCTTTTACCGTTGTACTGCGGGGTTTACAAGCAACATGCCCGTGGACACTGCAAACTAGTGGTCCGCATGTGTACTGCACGTCGACGTGGGCGACGACGCAGAAGTATAAATGAAAGCCGACGCACAGCTTACGGCGTAGAGGCTACGGCGTAGGTCCGACGCAGAAGTATAAATTGGGCTTAATGTAATCTCCTAAATACTGATAGACCATTACATTTTTTATCTGAATTTTAATGGTATTTACAACATATTCGACATAACTGAATATAACAAAAAATTAACAAATAACAAACAGGGAAAACAATAAAACACCTGACTTATTTTGCATCCAGCTAGCCAGCTCTTTTCAAGCTGTTGTCATAGCCTAGAAGGCTTTTTTATTAGAATAGAAAATAGCAAGAGTCCACAGAAAAAATATTATGAAAACTATAACTGTTGTAGTTTTTTTTTCTTCTTCTTCTTTTTTTCTTTGCAGCGGTGCAGCTCAAGAACGCCGGACACACAAGTACTCTGACTCTTTTGTGAGTTATTATTATTTGTAGTTGTTGTTATTATTATTATTATTGTAAAAAAATGCACTTTATTCACTTCTGCACTTTTTTTCACTAACTTCGTTGTGTGTGTGTGTGTGTGTGCAGAAAATTACATTATGAATTGTTCTTCATTGATGAAATATTCATAGTGTACTTTCTAGTAATATAGGTATAACAGAAATGTAACACAAATTGATTGAAGTGTTTCTGTTCTGTATTTCTGCATTTCACCGATATCAAGCATAGCATTAGTTCTGGCAGGTCACATTAGTCAAGCTCGCATCAGCTGACTCTCAGCTGATCCACAACTACCTATAGGGATGCGACACCTATCACAGCACCTATATAGTAGGTGCGTTCGACTTAACGCGGCGCTGCGCAGATTGATCAAATTCTGACTTGAAGGCACACGTTATCCAAGTTGATCGTTACGCTTTCCCCAATAGTAAGAAAATCTGTGTTGAGACGGCGCTGATGCCACGCATCGAGAGTGTTTTGAGAGCAGCCGGCTGGCTCAGCTGGCGAAGTTTCTCCAGAGAGGCTGCAGGAGCACTGATGACGACACAGCTGTTTCAGAATTGGCCAGATTCACCGCATGACAATGATCACGTGTGTTTCGGGTTTATTCTAACCTTTTCAATTCCAATAATGGCCACAAATCTGTGTTTTTAGAACAGTAAAAGCTTTTTACTATAGTCACAATGTTATATTGAATCAAGTTTATCATAAAACATTGATAAAAGCATATATACCCCCCACTTTATTAGTATTTAATATTATTATGTAGTATTTAGTATATGATTGTTGAACTTTATTCTTGAACAGATGGCGCTGTATTAAGCATTAAATAAAAAGTGTTTCTGTTGCTCATGAAAACATTTCTGAATCATCTGTGTATTTGACAAATATTGCATTTTATTAATTAGTTACTGAGCAACGCGAAAGCTGGTGATAATACTGAAGGACCTTATATGTGTATTCGACTTGAACCACGGCTACAGACAGCGGTCATCTAGAGTACCTTCCTAGTAAACCTCTTCTAGTCGGGGGCGGAGTTGAAAACGGAGCCATCAAGCCGGACACTTTCTGCCCCCAGTAGTGAGCTCCATCACAGATGAAGTTAAAATGAGGTTATACACTTCAATTCGCTCGAAGACCCCTGTGGTTCTGCAGCGTGGTTCCCACCGTGGTTCAGAGCAAAGACGCATACATCCTGTGCTCCGAGGTAATGAATTTACTGGCAAAGGAGCCATAGAAAGAGCTGGTCGAAAGAGGAAGTTCGTCTGCACATCAACTGCCTGTAAATGCTGGCAGTGTGTTTGGGCCTTCACACCTTCTTGCCAGACTTGAGGGGACACCACGTCCTAGTCTGATCGGACAGCATGACGTAATGTCCTACATAAATCACCAGGGAGGACTCTCCTCGATGCGCGTCTTTACTCTAGTAGAGCACCTCTTGGAATGGGCTCAGCTCAACTTGCATTCACTACCAGCGACGCACGTGCCGGGCAGGTTAAACCAAGGACCAGACATACTATCTCAGAGCAGTGTCCCCTCAGAAGAGTGGATGCTCCACCTGCAAACAGTTCAGAGAATCTGGGAGATCTTTGGCAAGGCAGAAGTCAACCTCTTTGCCTCAAAAACAACTCTCATTGCCCAACTTATTTCTTGAAGGACAGGGACGTCTTGGCCCACAACTGGCCCAACCTCCTCCTTTACACTTTTCGCCCGATTGCCCTGATCCTGCAAGTAATCAGGTGAATCAGGGAACAAGTGCACAATCTTCTGTTAGTAGTCCCGCTCTGGAGGAACCAACACTGGTTCACAGAGCTGTCTCAGCTGCTAGTAGCAGCCCCGTGGCCCATTCCCCTGAGACGGGACTTCCTCTCTCAGGCAAACAGCATGATATGGCACCCCCAGCCCGAGCTGTGGGTTCTACACCTTTGGCCTCTCGATGGGAGCCTGTGGACCTCCCCGAGAATGTACTAAATACAAACTCTCAGGCTACTAGAGAGCTTCTACTAGATGCCTCTATGCTCTTAAATGGTCAGTCTTCTCTGCCTGGTGCACAACCCGTGGCAAAGACCCAACTTCTGACATATCGGAGATATTGTCCTTCCTCCAAGAACTGTTGGATAAGGGTCATACCTAGCAATATTGATTTTTTTTATAATCAATACCAGTTATTTGCATGTTTATGTGCCTGATAACCAATATGCAGAACCTATATTTATTTACTGTTATAAAGTAAATAAATGACTGAGTGAAGTAATTCCATACTTCACTTTGGTTTTTCCTCCTTTTAGTCATCTTAAAAAAATGTTTTGAGAATTAGCAGTCTTTCATGTTAAATTTAATCTTCATATTACAACAATAAAAACAAACAAACAAAATAAAAACATTTTATTTATGAAAAGCATCAGCAGCAACACTAATATTAACAATAAGCAAAATAAATGTAGAATGTCTAATGTTTTCAAATGGAGAAAGTAAAGGACAGGAGTCATATCAACTTCATTTTAAACTACAGTTTTAGCAGGTTTATAAGCTGTTTAATAGGCTAAAGAGTGAAGAATAATTCACTGGATAATGTTAATTCACTGAATAATATTCTCTGGAATATTGGAATATAACTAATAAAACATTGTATTTTATTGCATTTCTCAACTGGCATGTTATATCAGAATTATTAATCATGTTTTTGTCATTCTAGATTATGAAATGCCTGCGGTTTATGCATTTACATGAACTATAGCCTACTCAAACTGCGATCGATCACGGAGATAATAACTAATTTCCATATAGTTGTATTTATTTAGATGTTTATTAGTGAAATAATGGTTATATAGTAAATGTTAATACAATTTAGGCTGTTTTAAACAAGTGAATCTTGTTAAAAGTTAATTGCGGTGGCCTGCTGTAGTATTTCCTGAGCATCAACCAGCTGAGTGAACAGCAATATGAAAGTGACTTCACGAGACTAATGATGAGCATATAGACCAATTTCATGTAGACGTCACAGTTACGTCACTCGCAGCTGCGCGCGCATTGTGGTGGCAGAAACACACGGTAACAAGCGGAGTGAAACGGGAAAAATCCACGGAATAAGAGATAAAATGTACTGTTGTGCCTTTGGATGTCAGAATCGGAATGCAAATCATTTTTATAGAATACTGTCGTCAAAAACGCCATTTGAAGCTAAACACAGACGTTTAAACGGACAGACTGAAACCTATGATTACTCTACTTTTAAAGCATAAATTTGGTTTAAACAATTGGTCTACATAATATTCACATATACAGTTCATATTATATTTGCCCTACAGTTGCAGCATGAAATACTATTTAAACCTATAACATTTTACATTTAACGTTACCTATTTTGTCTCACAATTCTTTTTTGAGGCCTTTTTTCTCATGCAACTTTATATTTCGTATTTCTATATTAATGCAACTTTATATTTCGTATTTCGGACTTTATAACTCAACAATAGCGAGTTTGTCCGTTCTGAGGGGGAAAAAAAGCCAGATGTGTGGGATATAACTCAAAAGAGAGAATGACGAGTTGATTTTTCTTATCAGAATTGTGAGATATAATCTCGGAATTGCGAAAATAAAGTCAGAATTTTGAAACAGAAATTTTAACGCTGCTGCCACTGCCAGACAAAAAAACCGAGGACAGCTGTGGTTAAACGAGATAAAACGAGCGGACTGGACAGAAACAATCATCAAAAAAGCTGGCGTTTGCAGGCAGCGCACACTTCTTATCAGAAAAGCTTCAATAAAGTATTGTCTTTTGTTGTTATGGGCGCGTCTAAAGATTTCTTATGCATCTCACTACTATGTCGTGTATGAAATGATGTCTGCGTGCATGTGTGTAAAACAACAAACGGACGATTTATATGCTTAATCATGTGTAATTGTATATACATTGTTATGAGTAATTGTGGCTGGAAAAATAATGTAGCTGTAAAAATAGTTGCCTGCTGAAATTGAAATATATATTACATCTTCATGACTAGATACACGGTGAGTTTGTCTTTACTATAGACATTAGATGTGAGTCACTCAACCGGAGGTAATCCTGTCAGATCGTCCATCATTTACAGGTCGGCCAATTTCGTCCGTTAAAGTTAACCTTTTCAAATAACGTGGTCCCGGACAGTATGCAGGTATGCAGCCCATACATATGCAGATAAAATCGGAATTTGTCAAGTTATTGTTAGAAAAACAAGCTAACAGACTTCATAGCTAACATTAGTGAAGCGGTCAGTGGGATCTTTCTGCCACCACCTAAGCTCCACCCACAGAAAAACGTCACAATGTTTACTAACATGAAATTGGTCTATAGACAACAGAGAGAGAATTAAATTCAGCACTTTTATTTCCAACATGTGCTCTTGGCTGCATATTATTTAATTTAGGCAAAGTTATGTCTTTATTGGGACAGACTGACAGATTATATTATGTGACTCCTTGAGTTCGTCTCTATTTCTTAGAGACAAGCTGCATAAACTAGGCCTACATATCAGTCATTTATGTAATACATCTAATTTGTGCATTAATGGCTGTTATGTTAAATAAAGTTTACTAACTACAGCAAATAAAGTACCTGTGCACGCTGCTGTTGTTGTCTCGTCTTCCCTCAGACACGCTGCAATGGCGATCCTGCACGCAATTCTCAAAAGTTCCACAAGATGGCGGCATTTATTGGTGAATCCGATATTACAAAACCGATATCGATTATGGTAAAATGCTTAAATATCGGGAAGAATATTAGTAAATTGATATATTGGTTGATCTCTAGTTGTTCCCTTTCCATGCTCAAGGTCTATGTAGCAGCTATAGCAGCGTTCCATGCTCCTATAGCCGACCAATCATTGGGCAGGAACAACTTGGTTGTTCGCTTTCTGAAGGAATCCAGGAGGCTTAATCCGCCTCGGCCCCTTACGTTCCCTACGTGGGACCTGCCCACGGTCCTAAAGGCCCTCAAGGGCTCCCCCTTTGAGCCGCTACAGTCAGCAGACCTAAGATCCCTGTCACTAAAAATCGCCCTGCTACTGGCATTAGCATTGGTAAAGTGAGTGGGTGACTTGCAGGCGCTTTCGATAAGCCCTGCCTGCTTTGAGTTTGGGCCCAGCAACTCCAGGGTCGTCCTGAAGCCAAGGCATGGATATGTACAGTGCTCCACACCCCGTTTAGAGCACAGGTTATTACTCTCTCTGTGCATCCTCCTCCAGTTGAAGCCCAGAGATTGAACCTTCTCTGCCCTGTTAGGGCTCTGGGACTCTACATCGAGCGTTCTGCTGCAGTTGGAACAACTCTTTGTATGCTTCGGCGGCTGCACGAAAGGGCTTCCGGTTACGAAGCAGCAAATGTCTCGATGCATAGTTGACGCTATTGCGCTAGCGTACTCCTCCTTGGGCCTGCAATGCCCCATAGGAGAAAGAGCCCACTCAACAAGAGGCGTGGCCTCTTCCTGGGAGTGGTCTAGCGGTGTGCCCATAGCAGACATTTGTGCAGCGGCTGGCTGGGCCTCGCTGTCCACCTTTGCCAGGTTCTATAACTTGGACGTACCAGCCTTACAGGCGAGGGTTCTCTCAGCTTAAGTGGGCACGCACCTGCTACAAGGCAGGCACAACCCCTCAGGCTTCGGCCTTACTTGCAACGCTCATGGCCCTTTAAAATGTGCCGAGGCTGTATAGGGGTTTTTTTTGGAATGATTATTCAAGGCGGTCTGATCTCTCTGAGTTCAGCCCTCTTGCCTCCTGCGGTGCTTGCCCTGCTTATACTTGGTCTCTCTGAGTCCTTAGATGCTTAAGGCCAGTTCATATATTAGTTGTTCCTCTATCATAGCACAGCGCGATTGTACTGGTTCTCCATAAGCATCTAGCGGTGCAGTACGAGTGAAGTATCGAAAGGGAACATACTCGGTTACTTGGATAATTTATTTGCGAGTAGACTGTGTAAATTAAATTATCCGTATAGTTTGGCAATAAAAATGATAACATGATTTTTTTTTTTTTTTTTTTTTTTAATTTACTATGGGAAAATTATGGACATAAGTCATATTTTTTTATATTAAATCTTTTTACTACATGGCAAGTTTCACATCCATAAATGCAAGTGGTCTTAAAAGAAACCCAATACTATACAGTTCAAGAATAAAATGGCTTAATATTGAAACAATGCAAACAACGCCATCAAGCTGTAGTGCTACTGAACTTTGGACTTCTACAATTACTTAAATTCCTCCATTCAATTTCACTTTAAATACATTTATACCATTTTTTTTCTTTGTGAATTATTGTTGATTGATATATCATCGATCAAATTTTATTTTCGTTATAGGCTATATGCAATGTGATCTTAAAAAACAGCTATGACGTGCGTTTTATATTTATGTAAACAAATGCTTGCATATTTTTTTAACAGTAAAAGCTTTTTATTTAAACTTAATATATTTAATATTTATTTCTGAATTATATTATCAAAATTAAACTGAAAATTATAGACCCCATTTTATTGATATTTAAATAGTACAAGCTTATGTTGAACTATTCTTGTACATACAGGCTCTGTATTAAGCAGGGCATAAATTACTGAATAAAAAGGTTTTCTGTTACCACATGTAAATGTCTAAAACTTTTGTTTATTTGACAAATATATCTAACCAACTTCATCTAACTGCAATAAAGACAGTAAACACTGTGCCAGATGACTTCGGTGTTGCGTTTTCAACTTCTCCCTCGATTTCAAGCAGCAAATCTTGCAGATCGGTATTTGGTAAGTTCGTTTGAGATGCCAGATGCCTCGCCTTGAATAAGAATGAGAGTAGACAGCGGCAGTCATCCTCTAACCATATTTTTGGCAGATGTACAAGTGTCTGGGTGAACTCCATGCTGGTAGTGATAGCACTTTACTATGCTGGCGGAAGAAAGAATACCCTGCATTGCATCGGGAACGGAAGTTGCGTGACTTCATGTGAAAAAGGTCTATTCAATCTTTTCTTTTAATGTTTGATTAACATTGAGACAGATCTATATTAAGACCTACTATAATCCATGGATCTAATGCAATGTATACATCAGATTTTTTCCCCAACCATTAACTAAACATTCATGTAAGACATAACAGATTATGTTTGTGTGAATCTCGTATTTCTCAATAATGAACTTTATAGGGCGGGAGTTTTCAATTCCAATCCTTTTTTAATAACACAGCTATGTCATAATTATTCAACCCCTATTCAACATTGCTGTTTTTCAGTCACTTATGTGTATGGTGGGGAACAAAACTGTCATAAAATGTACTCAGTTACTAATGTAACCTCGGTTGCCTGAGATAGGGGAACGAGTACTGCATCGCTAGACGCTTATGGAAAACTCCCTTTTCTCTGATTACTGAAGTCTTTTTCAATAATGCAGTGCTACTGCACGGCCATTGGTTGCAGTGAATAAAAAAAATTAACCAGTGGCTCGGCAGCAGAGCTACAGGAGCCTATGGCCACAAAGCCAGCTAGAGCCTGTCAGAATGGGCGGGGCCATCTGGCTATATAAGCGGGCATTCTGGCATAGGATCCTCAGGTAAATTTGACTGAAGCGACGACACCGAATCATGCAGCGTCATAGCACAGCCAGCAACGCAGTACTCATTCCCGTATCTCAGGGAACCGAGGTTACGTTAGGAATGACATTAACCGAAATTACAACTGAAAAGGTTTCAAGTATATATTTTGTGTGGACACTTCCCGCATATTCCCAAGAAGTCTCTGGTGTAAAGATATAATGGAAGTGCAGATACACTGCTTTGCGGGAAAACGGAAGTTAGTTGACATCATTGTGAAAAGGGTCTATCAATCGCTGCTCTTGATTAAACTACTGTTTATTTGCATCTTTGTTCTTATTTTTAATAACAAAGATAAAATAAAAATAGCTATATTGTGATTAATAATATAGTAATTATTATTAAGAAAAGATTTGGAGAAGAATATGCTACGTTGCTTGGTGATTTTGCTTTAGAATTTTCAGAAAACTTTAATTCGGTATTGTGAGTGTTCCCTACGTGTGTGACCTGCCTATCTGTTGTGAATTACCCTTCTGTGGATTATTAAAGTGTTATTGGAAATTATTCATTGTCTTCTTCATGCGTTTATCTCACCGTAGCGGTGACAGAATACCGGACCTAGATAAGGAGTATAGTGCCGTGTTTCCCCTCATTTATTTTTTCGTGATTTGAAAGTGCTTTGTTTTGTTTTTTTGTTATGAGCCACCCTGAATTCCTCTTCCTCCTGCTGGAGCAGGGGGAGAGATCTCTCAAGGACCATACAAGACTGTTCCTTGAAATAGTTCACTACACCAGCTATCAGAACGATGCCCTCACCTAGTCTTCCATAATCTTCCTGTCCTGATATGGCCCTGGAGGCTGTGAATGAACTATCAGTCCACCCTGAACTATCTGTCAATCCTGAAACGACCGTGGAGGTTGTTCCCCTATTGCTAGCACTCCCGGTGCTGGGAGTGGCCATGTGGTGTGTGTGGGCAGCACACACCATCCCTAAGCCTCCCGAACATTCTGAACTCACACCCACCCTCCCTCTCCTACCTCCTCCTGTCTTCCCTGCTGCTTCAGCCCCTCTGCAGCTGTCTCCTGGCAGCCCCTCTGCTCACCCTCAGCCCACCATCTGTGCGGTGGGATTGCTGTGGGTCTGCCAATCTCCATGAGCGTCGTGGCTGGAGGGTCCCTTGTCTCCGCCTCCAGCCTCTAAGCCCCGGACTCCGCCTCAGCCCGTCGAGCCAGTTGCTCCACCATGGCTCCTAGCTACCTCCTCTCCGTGGCCCGGCAGTCCAATGGCTCCGCCGGGCTCCCTCATCCCTCCGGCTCCACCTTGGTCTGGTGTCGGACATCCTAGCGCCTCTGGACTCCACTCCTCCAGCTGCGCCTCCTCCCTTCGTCCCTCCGGCTCCATCAGGCTCCTTCATCCCCTCAGCTCCACCTTGGTCCTCTGTCACCTCCACATCGGTCGCTGGCGCCATCTGCTCCGCCTTGGTCCTCTGTATCCTCCCCGTCACCCTGGCTCATCGGCTGTCCATCTCTGCCTCGGGCTCCACCACCACCTGCTCCGCCGCCATCGGTTGGCCCCCTGGAGTCATTAGCCCTTCCTCCACCATGGCTCCTCCCTCCGTTGGCTCCACCATGGGCCGCCATCATGGCTGTGGCCTGGGTCCCGCCTGGCTCCTTCTGCTCCAAGTCCCACCTGTCTCCGTCCTGGCTCCTCCCTCCGTCTGGTCTGCCTTGGCATCCTCTGTCTCCACCCTGGACTCCATTGATCGTCCTCCTCCTGGGTGTCCGTCCTCCGCTGGAGCCTCCACCTTTCTGGTCTGCCTGCCTTCCTGCCAGCCCTTTGCCATCCCCTGTCTCCATTCCTTCTCCACTCCTTGTGTCCTGCTCCTAAGTCCCCCTCCGTCAGAGGATCCTCCCTTTTGTGTCTACGGCGCGAGGTCGTGCCTTCTGGGAGGGGGGCGAACTGTCACAGATATGAACATTCTGTTGTGTTTTCTCTCTCATGTACCCATATTTGGTCATTCGTGTTCCTGTCCTGATATCATTATTAGTTGTTCCTCCTCTCCTGTCTGTCCCTCATTAGCACCCCTTCTTATAGTCAAGTCTGTTCATTCTGTGTTCGTCCGGTATTGTGAATGTTCCTTACGTGTGTGACCTGCCTGCCGTGTGTGGCCTGCCTGTTGTGAATTACTCTTCTGTGGATTATTAAAGTAGGGCATCTAGCCTCCAAGGATGGCTGGTTGTCTGCAGAGACATTGGCGCTTAAGCTTGGCATAAGATCTGTTTGAGTTGCTCAGAGACTTCTGACCGAAGTGCAGGAACGATTTTCGCAGAATTATAGCGTGTCCCTGATTGGTGGGGAGGAAGTATTATCCTTCCCAGACCTGGAGGTTTCAGCAGAAAATGGTGAGTGGCAAGAAACAGAGGGCAATATCCTGTCCTTTGCATCACCTCAGTCAGGATTTTTCAGTGTTGTTGGGAAGAAGCAACTGTATGTGATGTGTGTAAAGATTCTTCATTGTCATACTTTGGAGAGCGTAAAAGAGTCTAAGTGGTTGGACTTTTTTGGATCAGGTTTTTCCCCCAAAGGTAGTTGGAGGACCTTGTACAAACCGGTCTGGAGACCTGCAGTGGCAGATTGTGCATGGTATAATAGCTACGAACAGACACAGAGCACACATTTATCCACAGGTAGGGGAGGGTTGCCTTTTCTGTGGACAATTGGAAACAGTTTTTCATTTATTTTCTGAATGTGAAAGGCTTGTTCCTCTGTTTTGTTTTTTAGAAGAATGCTGCTGTGATTTAGGGGAGGTTTTTACTAAAGCTTTCTTTATCTACGGTCCAAAATATACATTCCAAAAGGGAGACCCATGTATTAGTGAATTTTGTTTTTGGCCAAGCAAAGTTGGCTATTTGGCTGTCATGGAAAAATAAGATTGTTAGAATGGGACAGACTGATGCCACTTTGTTTGCTTTGTTTGCTAAAATCACGTTTAAAGACTGAATTTGCTTTTTATAGTTTAATAATGGATATAGAGACCTTTAAACATAGGTGAGGCATTAATAACTGCATAAGAAGTTGATTGTGATGGCTCTTACATTTATGTATGATAATGAAATATATGATGTTTTTATTGTTTTTGTTTTTTTATATGAAAATATGATGTTTATTTTGTTTTGTTATATCAGGTTTTGACTTGTCATATTTTTTTTTGATATACCTGTATAATATGTCTGTATGTATTGATTTTTAGAAAAAAAAAAAAAAAAATTCTGATGATTAAAGAGATGTTTAAAAGTGAAAAGTCTCTCTCTCTCTCTCTCTCTCAATCCAGAATTACCGACTTCAGACAGCTCAAAGACTTTATGGAGAAGAGGTGAGTTGGTTTGGGGTAGCCTGTGCACTCCTGAGAATAGCAGGTAAAATGGGATATGATTGTAAGCTGTTAATTAGCTGGAACTTACTGGCCTGTCATCATTAACTTCTGTGAGGCATGCTTTATGGTCTGCAAATATTGTAAAGATTGGACACTTACTGACGGAAGATGGATGGATTTCTGCAGAGACTCTGGCTACCAAGCTTGGTATAAGATCAGTCCGAGTTGTGCAGAGGCTGTTGAATCATCTATATGAGTGCATGCCAGTGGATTACAGAGACTCTTTATTTTTACACAAAAAAGAAAATGCTGTTTCTTCTTTCCCAGAACTGGATATTACAGCTGCAACTGGATTGTGGCAAGAAATTGAAGGTGATATTCTTTCCTTTAAATATTTTGAGAAAAACGACTTAGAATAGTTCCAATGTGTTCTATGACTCATGTTAGCATCACAAAACTTTTTTAGTGTTATAAAAGAGTTTTAGCCACTCTGTTGTTTATACATCTTTCCTGTGGTAACATCACTGCGTGTGTAACACACAGCCCAGGGTGGCTTACTGTTTTATTCTAAATTATTCTGATTGTCAGACTGAATTGAATAGACAAGTCACAACAGCCTTCCCTGGGATGCCTGTTCACAATGACTATGGAAAACCAGCTAGAAACTCTGAAACACAATTTACCTTGCATATATATATATATATATATATATATATATATATATATATATATGTGTGTGTGTGTGTGTGTGTGTGTGTGTATGTATGTATGTATGTATTAAGAGGTGCCAAATAGGAAATAATTATATAAAAATCTGAATATATAGATGTAAATCTGAATATATCAATGTAAATTGTGAATATATAGTTATAAGTCTGAGTAAATTGTCTGAATATATAGAAGTAAATCTGAATATATATATGTGTGTGTGTGTGTGTGTGTCAAGCAGGCCAAGTGTGAAACAAATCACTCAGAATCAGAAGTCCTTCTGATTCAGTCATACTACTTATTTCAAATCTCTTTTCTTTTCACATGTCAATGGCAGCTGTCGAAATAGGCTTGGTTTTTCTAGCCAGTGTTGGCAACACTCCGGACCAGAGTTTCAGAGCACGGGTTGACCACAGCATAGCTTGGAATCTTCCCAGCATCCTTTGCACTGAGAGCTCCAATCACCATGTGTGACTCAAATGTGGACACAATTTCCAAAAGCCTGAATTTTTGTGCTGCCATACCTGCTGCCTGTTTTGACCGTACACCTCTCAGAGAGTTGTAAAAAAGGAGTGAGTGGAAATGTTCTCTCTGTTTGCCAACACGTGACATCACAGCACTCAGAACCTCCATTAGCATCTGATAAATTAGGGTCTTATGAGGTGGACATGTGAAATGGATGGGGAGAGGTGGAGGTTACTGGGCTAGCCTCCACCAGCTTCATCAGGAGATACATGAGACGCAGGAGAAGCCCTTGCAGACCATTAGAAAAATTAGAGTGAAACACTTTTAAAACATGCAGTGCAGTACAGCCAAATCTCCATGATGTAAACAAAAGGTGGGTGGCAGCCCCCAAAGCGCAATCCTGACGGCCAGTGGGAGCAGTGATAAATTTGTGGAGTTATCTGATTTTCCACTGTTTTAATTAGAGGCCAGGTTACATGAGGGCTGACAGCTGGCTTCTTTGTACCAATTACTGCAAGCCTGACAGAGAAAAATATCAGTGGCCACCACCGCCAAGACCCGTGCCTGACCTGAGCAGGAACCATTTACGTCCACAAACACAGCTCACTTTTTTCATCACTCGCTCATTGTTTCTCTCGTTTAAAAAAAAAAAGATCCCTCTCACAGCAATTACAGAATATATTAATATTTCTGAAGGCACTTCAATGACACTTTCACATAAGTGTAGGCCTGAAACTAAAGAAACTAAAGCTTAATTTGAATATGAAACAGGCAGAAACAAAACTGAATGAATCCCCACTAAACATAACTCAAAACTTTGGAAGAATAAGGGCTATACTACCAAGGGACCTTCACAGACCAGCAGATTAGATGCATTCTTAATCAATATCAGTTCCAAGTTTCCATGATTGAGGGTTGAACAGTAATTCTATGCATAAATCTCTCCATTACAGTGTCAGTCCTCTGTCGTGTGTGTCATGTGTTCCCGCCTCTTGTTTCCATATTTGGTTTGTTTCCTGTCCCTGTTTCATGTGATTATTAGTTAAGTGTGTTCAGCTGTGTGTTTGTCATTAGCCTATGTACTTTAGTTCCTGCCCGTTCAGTTTCGTGTTGTCTGGTCTACTCGTTACTCCCCGGTGTTCCTGTCTGTCTCAGCCTTGCCTTGTCTTTCCCTGCCTTGTTTGGATTTCAGTAAAGACTATTATTTTGAGTTTACATCCTCGTCTGCTTGTTCCTGTGTCCTCCCTCATGTGTGCACCGTGACTGAAGACCAGACCTAACAGTAAGCGGCGCCCCTTCACCTCGTTTTGTTTTTCATTTTGAAAGTCTTTTGTTTTGTTCCTGTTGGTTTTGTCTTGTCCCGCGGCAAGGAAGTCGTCGCACGTCTTCCCGCCATAGCCCACGACAGAAAGCGTGGGAGTTTGGCGGGATTGCCGCGAGTCCTGCAAGGCCGCCGCCGCCCGCGGCTATCCCATGCCTGCCGCTCACTCAAGCCTGCTGTTCGCGGGAGATCACGCCGCTGTCCGCGGCCCCCCGAAGTCACGCCACCGACCGCAGGGAAAGCAAACCCGCCGTCCGTGGCTCCCTCCCTTCATGCCGCCGTCCGCGGGGAAAGCCAACCCGCCGACCGCGGCTCACCCAGACCCGCCTCCCTTTACGCCGCCGGTCCGCCTCTGACTCAATGCCCGCCGGTCCGCCTCTGACTCAAGCCTGCGGATTGCCGCTGACTCAAGCCCGCCGGATTGCCGCTGACTCAAGCCCGCCGGATTGCCGCTGACTCATGCTCGCCGGCCGCCGCTATCCCTAGCTCCGTGGATCAAGTCCACATGTTCCGGCCAGGAGTGCCGGTTTTGTCTTGTTGTGCCCACAGGAACATTTTAAACTAACCTTGTCTTGTCTTGTCTATGGAGACTCGTCTGGGGCAGGCGGCTCCTTGTCTTGTGGCCATGGAGGCCAATCCCAGCCACCTGCCTCTCCTGTCGTTGAAGTGGAAGTGGTCGCTGAGGGAACCTTGTGAAGGCCCCTGAAGTCTTGTCATGCCCAGAAGAAGCCTCAGCTTCCGAGCTAGCCCAGGAGGGCTCCTGTTCCTGTGGGCGGTCCTGTCCTGTCCTGTCCCTGTCTGGTTTGCTTCCTTCTTTTCTGAGAAGATCAATAATATCAGAAAGGAGATTGGCACATTCTCAAGTTATGCAGAGGTCACACAGATTCGACCACAATTTCAAAAAGAAGTGACTATGTCTGTTTTTGAAGCAATTGATAGCAAAATTTTGGAAG
>JAFVLL020025229.1:0-17628 GCA_021397915.2 Tor tambroides | reverse complement strand
GGGGTATATTTGTAGCAAAAGCCAAAAATACATTTTATGGGTCAAAATTATTGATTTTTCTTTTATGCCAAAAATCATTAGGATATTAAATAAAGTTCCATAAAGATATTTTGTAAATTTCCCACTGTAAATATATCAAAACTTAATTTTTGATAAGTAATATGCATTGCTAAGAACTTCATTTGGACAACTTTAAAGGCGATTTTCTCAATATTTTGATTTTTTTGCACCCTCAGATTCCAGATTTTCAAATAGTTGTATCTCGGCCAAATATTGTCATATCCTAACAAACCATACATCAATGGAAAGCTTATTTATTCAGCTTTCAGCTGATGTATAACTCTCAGTTTTGAAAAATTGACACTTATGACTGGTTTTGTGGTCCAGGGTCACATATTTATCTGATACACTGCAAAAAAAAAAAAAAAAAAAGTTTACAGTAGCATTATTACATATTAAAAACACTTTTCTAAAAACATGTTTTTTATTTTATTTCTTTTTTGAAAAAAAAAAATGTTAAAAACTATATACGGTATATTTTTCCTATATGTAAATATTGAAAGGGCAAGTAAAAATCTACTGGCAAGGAAAGCAAAGCAAATGCCCTCTGTATGTACATGTGAAATGGATTTCTTGGTGGCTTTGATCTCTCGTATGTGTTAGACACTAGACATCACAGCAAATATCCAGGCAGTGCAAAAATAGCATGAAATAGAAGTGTAAAGAATAAATACACTACACAACAGACAATCAACACTAAATAAGATTAGAATGTGTGCCTGTAAAAAGTCTTTGTGTACAACACAGTGTAGACTATGAAATTATGTGCAGGATTATAGAGACGGCTTTAAAATTTACTGTTAATAAACACTATACTAAACTATTCAGGTGCAAAGTTCGGGTGTGTACTGCAGAAATGCACTGTAACTACTGTAGCTATTACCAATACAACTCAGTATGTAAACTGCCAAGAAACAACTATTCTTCAGTCTATCCCATGATGTCATATGCAGAACAGTAGCTATACATTTACAGTTCTACATTCCATTTTATATTTTAAAAAGATATTTTAAAAACATAATTTACAAATAAAATAAAACGTTAACATATCATACACATTATATATGCACTATAAATATATAGGTTAGCGTATGCCTACCATTCACCATTTTCCAATAAAAAAATATATATAGAAGATAAAAAATAAAATCAAGTTCATATGACTCCTGAAATCCATTTTAAAGGCTTCACTTTGTTTCCAGGCTGTTCACAGGCTAAGAGTAACACTGCGTTCTCACTTTAGTTGTCAGCTATGCTACACTGCTTGAGCAAACCGTCACAAGCAAGTCGAATGTGACACGCTGTTCTCTGTCTCACTGTCTGTATCTCTTTCTCTCTCACTCTCTGGCCGGTCAGCCGAAGAGGAGGCAAACCTCACACTTTCTTCTCATCCAGCACTCAACAGCACACAAAACAAAACACTGCAACACACAGTAAAGGCTAATCCGTGTCACTGCACACCCAAATAATAAAACAAAGAAGAATACACAGTTACACAAAAGCAATTACATGATAAAACACTATATTATTATTATTTTAAATGTCTTTCTATATTTAGCTGCGAAATCCACACAAATGTGTGACTAAGAATCCTTAAAACATGAAACATACTGTTCAAAAGGCATAAAAAAGAATCTAAAGTATTCAAAGTAAACAACAGCATCATTTCATGTATACATCTGAATTAAAATGAAGAATAAAGAAATATGGATGACACTCTTTAAGACGACGATGTCGTTTTTGACTCCCTGCCTTCTCATATAAATGCACGAATCTGAGGTACACCGTGACAAATAAGTGCCCCCGTTTTAGGGATAAATGAAGAGCGAGGTGTACTTTTGAATAACGCATGTGAGAAAACGTTAAGTGCCACTTAAATTCACGAAGCGCCGCAATCGCCAGAGGATATTTGTTTCATCAAAATGAAACCAATCATTCAGCACGAATCTAAACAACCAATCTGATGTCAAGCGCAGAGAATAAAGAGTTTTAGCAAGCAGCGGCTGACAATACACCTATCTTTATTCAAATACAACAATTAAAGAGTTTGTATGCTGTTTGCATGTAGGCGTGAGTGTGTGCCGGTGTGGAAGTGAAAGTAAGAGACTTGTGTACTCACAGTTTGAGCTGTCAGGTCACTCAGGTCTGGTGCTGTATCACAGGCTCATCTTTTCACTGTTTATCCCACCATAGGACAGAGAGAGAGAGAGAGAGAGATGGGGGGGTATTTCCTTTTCTCCAGCTCTGTTCACACAAGTATAACTGAAAAGAGAGGGAGGGAAAAAGAGAGAGAGAGAGAGAGAGAAGTAGGATGGTTTTCGATGCGATCTGCTTGGCGGTCCTGCTACAAAGCGAGCGTCAGATTCAGTAGTGCTGCTTCTTTGGCGTGCTGCGCGTCTTCACACATAGCCGAGAGCCCGGTGCGGTCAACCACACGCGTCTGTGGTGTGTGTATGTGTGTTTACGTTCACACAAGCGGTGGGTGTGTGTGTGAGTTGGGGAGGGTGCTTGGGCTTTCACTCACTGGCTGCGCCTTACACTGTAAGAACACATCAGAGATGGAGAGAGAGAGAGAGAGAGAGATGAGGGTGGGAGGGACAGACGGGGAGGAAGAAGGAGGAGGAGAGACAGAACGCGGAGGTGGAGAGGATGCACTGACAGTTTCACGCGAGCTTCTTCTTGGAAGGCTCCGACCGCTAACGCAAGCTGACAGGTACTGAACGATAGAGACGAGAGGCAGCTATAGCTCTCTATTCTTTTCCGCCATCATTCTCTCAATCTCTAATCCACACTAAATTTATACCATTTCTCCGACACAATACATACAAACTCATGCACATTCAGCAATCACATTTTTTGCCTGCTTGCAGTTAAGCTTGATGATTACCAAATACACTGATGTTTAATTTATACCATGCAATTTCCACAAATGTATGCTTATTAGTGGAAGTGGCCTGGAAATCTAGGTTTTAAAACAATATAATATGCTTCATAAAAGAGTTTCAGCATTCTATTCTGGGAGACGTCTTTAACTGATTAAGGATATAAAGTGTGGAAACTCAATGGCAGCCCTGTGGGCCCCTGAACGCTCAATGCTGTCAGGGTAGACTACACTCCACTGATTTCAATTAAAAGCTAAATTAGCCATTTGAACTCTGATCTTAGCACTGTGATGTAATTCATGACTTGCTATCAGAGAACGAGTCCCATCAATTACACTTGGTACTACTTCACCTCGTCATTAATGCTTCAGCGTTAACGTCATCAGTAAAATCAATGCAGCTGTTGTTGCTGAGGTAACTGTTGCTAGCCTCGTTGCTAGCCATCACATCTCCAACAAACCAACAGAGTATGGCGCATAATTAAACATAGTTATGAATTTTCATGTTGCGATAGACAATATATACAGAATAATATAATAAATATAATTATTATATAAAAATTAAAAAAAAATAGTATTATTACATTATATTATATTATATTATATATTGCAGACTACTGGTTTGGTGTCACATATGATATCTATCTATTTATTATTTTTAAGTCTCTTATTTTCACAGAGGCTACATTTATTTGATCAGAAATCTGTTAAAAACAGCAATATTGTGAAATATTATTAATATTTTAAAAAACATTTTCTATTTTAATATATTTTAAAATGTAATTTATTTCTGTGATGGCAAAGCCGAATTTTCTAAAAATTTGATGCACAAGAAACATTTCTTATTATTATTATTAATGTCGAAAACTGGTGTGCTGCTCAATATTTTTGCAGAAACTGTGATATTTTTTTGAGGATTTTTTTACTTTTTATTGTCACTTTTGTAACAAATTGCATTTATTTAATGCATTTAAAATAAATCTTACTGACCTCTAAATTATAACAGATAATAATATATTCACTTTAAAATATTTAGAAATATCTATATAATCCATTTATTTAAAAACTGGCCCATGCATGACATGGGGGGGAAAAACCAGTTTGAAAACAGTCATCATTTTAAGTCGTTATTAAAGTCAATTGCATTTTATTTGAACAAATTTGTTTTAATTAGCTCTTATTAGGCAGCTCACACAGATTTTTCAAAACAGCTAGAAGTTTTAGATAGACAAAAGTGCCTCAAAATATGTTTTTTTAAAGTAGAACATCAGTTATACTATCTAGTATATACTATATATTTATTTTCAATAAAAAAATAAACAGCACCAGATGCAAGAAAGCATCTGAAAGGACCCTACGTTCTTAATTTTTTTTAAATAATAAATTAAAAAAACACAAGAAAACACAGGAGCAGTGAGACCCACACGTACAAACAATAAAGCCCCAATGTTTTCACTCATCCACAGTGTAGATTCCCAGCAGTCACTAATCACATCCTGTTAACGCTGTGGGCCTGAAATGGATCCCAAAGCAGCAGCCTGCTCAACGTGCCACTAAACTGGGATTCCCCCACTCACGGCTGCCCTTCTCTGAGCCCCATCACCGGCACTCAGCACCTCCATTAACAGGTTCACGCAGGTGCCCTCAGCTTCCACCGCACCGCTACACAAAGAATAACAATAGCCGACATTATAGAGAGAATAATGGCATTAATAGCAGACTGCAGCCTCTCTCTTTGCTAATTGGCTTGTCTGCTAGCAGCCTCCACTCCAAGGGTCATGGGATTTTGTGGGTGGCATCTGTAAATAGCTAATCAGCTCCCCAGGCGCTCGCTACACTTCAGAAAGTATTTCTTTTGAATTCGTAATAATAACGGGAGGAGGACTGTCGGGGAGGGGGCTGGGGGGGTTGGGTTGTTGGATAACGACGTATGGCTAAGATAACTGCCAGAGACAACAGAGGTGAAAAATAAATAATGAAGCGCCAATTGTTATTCCTGCGCAGCCAACAGAAGCTGTTTGAAGTGCAGACTCGCCTTTATCTTGTCACACTGGAAGAAGAAGAAGAAGAAAAAAAAAACATTGCCAGCCCAGACGCAATAAAGATGTCTTTGACGCTTTTGGAGAATGACTAACAAGATTTGAGGTGTGAGGGGGGTGAAGTGGGGTAAACTAACATGGTTGCTGAAAACATAAGGATGTTTTAGGGAATGCGGTGATGAGGTATGCAGAAGTGATTCGTAAGACACTTACGATTCCTGATAATGTCAAGCTGCCGATACAAGGGGAAGGGACAGGCCGCTCTCAGCTGAGCTGATGTTGTGAGGAGAAAAAATCTGAAAGAGATGGACGGAGATGTTATGACCGTGTATGATGATCAGCTGTTAATGACAAATAAATGACAGAACAGATAGTGTAAGACAGTTTTATAGTTTTTATAGTCAACTAAAACTATAAAAAATTTATAATAATATAAATGTTTGTTACTTCAAATAAAATAAACGTTAACTATAATAAAATGAAATATAAAATAAACGTAGCCTTATTTTATTTCAGCTAGTTTCCAAGGCAACAATTCTCCTTTTCATTTAGTTCAACTTGATACTGAGATAACAAACTGAAATAAAAATTAATAATAACTATAGACATATTTAAAAAACAAAAAAAATACAAATTCATCCCAAAACACCAACTACAATTAAAATGCAAACAGTATTTTTCAATATTTTATATTTTCCATTCACTTAAAATATCTTAATAATACTAAAATGATATTGATTACCACACAACTTAATTTTGTTCCTATTTTTCTTGAATAAGAAAAGACAAAAATCTGAGATAGAGTGAGGAACTTATGAAAAAGTGAATGGGGTCAATTTGTAAACATTAAAATGGCCATAATCTAAAGTATACAGTCACAATGTGCTAACATGATTTTGGTGTTAAAAAAAAAATTACTCTTTTCTGTGTAAAGTTCAATTCAATTTTACAACTTTGTTGGCATGACAATGCAACACTATCAGCTACATAAACAATAAGAACAACTTCATAGTTCAAATAAAACAAGTTTTAACAAGAATAATTTAAAAGTGATTTTATTTTATATTATTTATTATATAATCTTCACATTTCTGCATTTAAATGCTCCAAAAACTGTCTCCAAATGCGGTTAATTGAGCTTAATTTGTATTAAACCCACATTATTTCTTTAACAGAATCTTGACTATCTTTCTGGAATTAAAATACTGCTGAATATGCCCAAAAATCCTCTTAAAAATTCATAATCCAGTTATCATGAGGTTAGACCAATTTTTAGACTCCTAGGGCTGCTGTCTTCTCTGTTCTATCCTCACTTTTGACAAGTGTAAGTGTGTGTGTGTGTGTGTGTGTGTGTGTGTGTGTGTGTGTGTGTGTGTGTGTGTGTGTGTGTGTGTGAGAGAGAGAGACAGAGACAGAGACAGAGAGTGCGTGTGTGACTCACAACCAGCCACCTCCTCAAACTGATCGCTCTATGGCTCTATGCTTCCCTGAACACCACCACATTATACTGCTACAACGCTCTCACAATCACTGCAATTAAGCCTGGGCGAATCATGCCACTGCAGCTCAGAGCTCCAGCACACAGACAGTTCAGTGGCCAATGACATTATACACGACTGAGAGCGGGTTACAACATTATATAGAAAAGTGGTAATGTTTTGTATAAGTCTGTCTGATGTTAGCTTGAAGTGATATACTGATGTAGGTTCTGCTCAATTCCAAATTATCTTTCCATTACAGTATCAACTTCATCTCTCATTTTTCTACTAAACATGGAAATTAAAGAAATATAGAAATAAGACATTGGGCCTCATTCACTAAACATACATATACACCTTCTACATTCTAAACTCCAATTCCTGAATTTGAATTGAGGTAGTTTATACTTAAATTATTCTAAATCTTCAAATCAAACAAACAAAAATTGAACATGTTTAAATTAAATAATAAATCTGAAACCACAACACATAACTACAGTGGCCTTAGAAATGGAATTTGTTAATCCAGAATTAAAATTAATAAATAAATAAAAATTGTATTAAAATATAATAGCAATAATAATAATAATAATAATTTATTATTATAATAGTAATTATAATTATTATAATTATTATTATTATTATCTCATAAATTATTATTATTATTATTATTAAATGTATTTGCTTTGAACTGTTTTTGGTAGACTTTACTTTTCCAAATTTCCGAAGTTCTTCCTGTGCACATACTGTAAATATGTAACTTCTACATAATTATTATTTGCTGACGCCTAATAAAAGTATAAAGCTACAAATTTATTAAGCAATTTCAATTTTGTAAATGTAAACGATTCAGTTCATACTGAAATCTTTGACTGCACACTTCTCTGAGCCACTGGAGACACTTTTGAGATCTCTTTTGAAATTCAGACAGATGTGATTTGCAAGCTGCAGAAGATTTCTCCATTTGCTTTTAACTGAATCTCACTGTTAGGATAAACAACTGCCACGTTATGAGTTACCACAAGAATCACATCAAAAACATGTCAAGTAACTAATCTCTGAACATTTTCAACATTCTGATTCTCAAATATGTTTTTCTTACAGGCAATCTGTAATATTAATGGCAGAAAACGGTGCTAAAACATCCTTTGAGGCTAACAGAAAAACAGCAATGGAAAATCATTTAGAGGCAGAAGTTTGGAAAAACACTGTTTACTCGGCACACACTTGTTACAGAAGTGTTGCTGCTGCGCTTCCACAAACTAAATCTCAGTTACACCAATTACACACCGCACCACAAAAGACTCCGTGACCCCATTGAAATCTGAGCAATCTCTATTGTAAATGCCCTCTGTGCAATGTGCATTTTCCTTGTTCTGCTTAATAATCTTTAACTGGCTTCACGCTAAATCAGCAGAGGTGTGCGTTTGCATGTGTACCGCTGCATGACTGTGTGCGTGTTGTCCCGTGACCCAGAGGCAGTGTGCAGTGAGAGGTCCTCTCGCCCTGATGCAGAGAGAGATGCTCCAGCATGGAGGCCCTGATAATATCAGGATAACAAGAGCTAATTAAATTTGGTGTGATCGCTGGAGAGTGAATTATTTATTGAGAGAGCCCGAAATGCTATTTAACTCACAGCAGCTCGGATTTACTTCTCGCTTTGAGTCCGGCCGTCTCTGAGCTTTTTTCTAAAAGGTGCATGGTGATCTGCACGAAATAAATCATTAATAAAGCATGGAAACTCTTCTCCGGCTGTTAATTATTTTCTTGAGAACCGAAAGCGCTTTTGGGAAGAGAACGGTTTCCGGCATAAAAAACATGTTTTAATATCACTGCCCCCATTTGTCAGGTCACCGCATAGTCATTTGTCTAATTAATGTAGATAATTTGAGATAAACAAGTTGTAATTAATCAGTGACACTAGGTTGCGAGCATGTAAATTAGTATAATTTTTTCCACATAAAATCAAATTAACGCATCAGCTCTGCGCTACACGGATACTTCAGAATCATTATTTACCTGTAATATTTATGTCAGGCAATATGGGGACATTTCACCTCACATTGGTATGAGCAGGTAATGTTCTCGCCCCAAAGATTAAGACCATCAATCTGTCAAGGACAATGAAAGCCTTTATTACTTCCTTAATTGTATTCAAAGGATAATTTCATCGATGACCTGTGCAGCTTATTGATGAAGCAGGGTGATCTAAATCCCTATAAGCACACTGCAGGTGCATTGATGAAAAAGTTGGCCTTGGTGGGGGCGCAGGAAAACTCCCCTCTCCCCGCATTATCACAGTACGCAGCTCTAATGAATACAAAGTGAACAGCACATCAGCTAGGATAAGAGCTCTTCTGTCCAGATTAATGAAATCTATTTTACACAAAGGGTCATTAGGATTTTAAAAAAAGAGGAGTGGAGAGCTCTCATTGGAGTTGGTGTGAGATGAAGATGTTTTGGTGTTAAGAAAAAGTGTCAATATGTGGCTCTTTTTTGTGCTGTCACAGACAAGGTCAAAACTGACATATTAAATCTGACATTTTAAATTGTGCATGCAGGAAATTATTTATTTATTTGGAAATTTATGCCATATCAGTATCAAAGGCTACATTCATGGCAAACTTAAAAATAATAAGATTTAAAATAGTCTTAATAATAATTCAATGAATTGCATTCAATAATTTAACAATTTTATTTTTACAAAAAAAAAAAAAAGGTAAATAAAAATAATTATATAAAATCAATTGTATATGATTCATAAAAAAAAACTGTCCCTTAATGCAATTTCTGAGTAAAAACATTTCCTACTATCATGTAAAGCAGGGCAATAAATCACATTGAGATATACAGCAAGATATACAAAAATCACATTAAGATATAAAGCACCTGGTATTCCCAGGTGGCACACAGGAAATATCATTCAAACACTGTATAATAGTCTTGTGGCGTTGGTGCAGGCCTGACTTGTCCATTGCGTAGTTAAATAATCATTACTTCATAATCTTAGCTCATAAAGCAGCAAAGAATTTCTAAGACATTCAACCTTCAGCCTGCAATTTATTTACAGTATAAGTGCTGTTTTCCTAAAATACTTTTTACTAGATGAATGTAGCCTAGACATGGCTTTGGGGGTGGAATCTACTATCTTAATTTGACATGGATGGATGTTTTCTTTTTATTTCTGAGAATTACTCAGTGTTCAAACCATTTAGATGGTAAGCAGTGTATTTTACCATTTTAAAGTCTGCATAGATTCACTAGAATCACAATAAGAAGTGCATAAGTTGCACTGATACTGATTCATTAATGTCAAGTTATTTTAAGTATTAATTAAGGCTCTCAAGAAATCGAGTCACACCATTAGTACTAATAATTGTCCAATTAACTAAAAACCCTCAATATGAATGTATATCCAAACAATTCTGAGATGACATTAAAGTCCTAATGAAGTCAAATGCCAGTCGAAAGCCCTTCATACATGTGTAAAAAATGACTTGATAATGTCTGATGCCAGCTTTTACTACAGTATGTGATAATATAAAAAAATATTTTTTCTTTAAAAAATACTTTGCCATAGCTGAACGCGTATTCATTCGCTAAATCAACATTTATCATTTATTATTATTAAAAAAGCTATTTAATAAAATGATCCAAATGAGTCCAGAGTTAAATCACTGCTAAAAAATGAATTTCTCCACAGCCATCAACATATAAATCATATGTGGAACAATCAGAAATGACTGGAAAAGACTTAAAATCTTCGAACAAGTCAATCAAATGAAGACAAATATGAAGAAATATTTTCTGGGTGAACTTATGAAAGATAGTCACTATTGTTTTTTTGTTTTTTTTCCCAAATGCACTCTTAAAAGAAAAATAAATAGTTAAAAAATTGTTTATTAAATGTAGAAATTGTTCTAGAAATTGTTGGAGGTTTATAAATCTGTTGATTGCACGACTGGCGTACATCAAAAAGTTGTGTGACAGGTAAAAGGTGGTCAGGTACAACTTCAATTCTGGAAACAACAACTTATTTAAAGCATAGAGATTCCGAAAAGGCATTTATGTATGGCAAACATGAAAAGACATTTCCCCTTTGCCTCTCCACCACATCTAAACCACTCTGAAGATGTTGGAGATGACTAAGTTTAGCAAGGTTGGGAAGTTAATGCTGAAGTGAACCTTCATGAGGAAAGTCTGTGGGCAATCAGTAGACAGAACATTTGATGTGAAAGGCATTAAGATTCAGTGCAATTTGCATAATGCCTTTAGGTCCACCATAGACATTAATTACATTGATAATGCATTCATTTTTCACTTTGCATACCACTCCAGTCGTTAAGCACTTCCCTGTCTAACTCAAAGGTCAGTTTTAATCACCAACTATGCTAAAACAGATGTTTTATTACAGCCCCTCATTATGCTTTGTTCAAATTAGGGTATATGATCACTGAGAACTCATTCGGCTCAACCCAGCCCATCTCATAACCTTGACTGAAGGATGTTCTCACCTGTCAACCGGGAATGTCTCAGCTTTTTTTTTTTTTTAGTATGTACTAGAATAGTAGCACGTAGGAGTGTTTAGCGTAAAGCTGCAGTAAGCATGCTTCAGTTTATCAAATGTTTCATTTGCTCACACACTGAGCTTTTACAAACAAGTGCGCAATTGCAAAAATTAAAACTGAATTAAACTGAAATAAATTAAAAGTCCATCACACTCTCTTAGCTTAATGAAAAGAACAACAGGTCTGCTAAATATTATATGACTTGCAGATTTAGCGATGCTCCAAAGCGGTTCGGTTTCTCACGTGGGAAGGAATCGTTGCGGTACACAACAGGGTTACTGAGTGCGACAACTTCTGTCTAACTACATCAAAAGTACGAATGTGCTAAAAGTGCTTTCCTGTAATGTCTATTTCACATGAGGATGGTGTGACAAAGAGAGTCGGTCCAAAATTGCACCACCAGTCATTTTCATTAACAACCTCGTTTTAATTAAACATTGATTACCTGCTAATTAGTCTAATGATCGTCCCCAGATGAGGGAGACCAGGTACAGAAAGTGACAGAGGAGAAAAATGAAGGATCTGAAGCAAATGAAAATTGTATTTGAGATCCCTGAGGGCTCACTGTTTTGTGATTATTTTTGCTTTTATAAATGAGGCCTTCACCATGCATTTCTCTAATTTATGTTTGTCTGATGGCTCCCATATGACTGATGCATAGAAGATTGAGTGTGTGCACATTTTCATCAAATTTGGGAAATTTCCTGCCACTGGAAAGCAATAAATAAATTCAAAAAAAGCCTGTGTCTGGCACACATGCAAATTAATCTCCATTGTGATAACAGAGAAATGCGGTAGTTGGGGCAAAGCTACTTCGCAGCCCGTAATAGCTCTGCATCGAACATCCCGCAGCAGAAATCTCGAAACCAGACCTCTGGATTTATCAGGTGCATCCTCCATCTCCTCGGCGCAATCAAGCTTCTTCATCACTCCAGGCGACGGTTTACATCGTGGCGTGAACATGGCAATAACAGCGCGAGAGAAGGTGAAAACCCCAGCCGATCCTCATTTCTCATTCTGTCTCGTTCACCTTTACCTATTTATCAGCAAACTGACAACAACGCTCTCAAAGTTACGTAAACAGCGGGAGAAACTCTGTGCCGCGCATCCCTATAAGCGCAGCCTAAACCGTGGCTTGCGTCTGCTGTCGTGCGCGGTGTGGGATTCGCTCATAAATAAAATAAATAAATAAGCCGGTGGATGAATAAATAAATGTTTTTGCGAAAGCCCCGTGATGAATAATGAATGTGTCATTCTTCGCTCCATTATTCTTGTTTGCTTTGATACAGGCTTTCTTGTTTCTCAGTCACAAGAATATTTCATCGCATCAAATACCCCTCCAGTGCTGACTGTCAGCATTAATGCACAAGTGTATGATTTCAATGTTTTATACTGCCTTTGTTCTCCACCATGGCTGATTCATTAGATAACCCCCAACTGCCAGACCTTAAAGACGCAGTTCAAATGAAAAGCATAAAAAGGAGAACCGCAGACCGATGAAACGGTGGCTTGATTACAGTAAACTGAGCTACTGATATTGACAGGGGTGATCTGGAAAGTGAAGGGCAAACAGTATAAAATCTTCACGAATATTATATGGATCGTTCATCTACAAAAAAACTATCAGAATTTGCACACCCTCATGTGGTTTCGACTTATTTTATTCTATGGAGTGCAAAAAGACCACTTTTGTACATGAAATGAACAGGGGGCTCAAGCTTTTAAGCTTTAAAACAGATGTAAATGCCTTTCTGCGAGAAAAAGACCGAAATTTAAATTGTTAGTCACTGAAAATTTTGACATCTGCCCTATTTCTGCTTAGCACATTCATGAGTTCATAAGTAGCTCATTAGCAGTTCGTTAGATAAGTAATGGTATCTGATTCATGAACAAATGATTCTTTTCAATGAATCAATTAAGACCGAAGTTCATAAGGATTAATTCACAAATTAGACAAAGCCAGCTCTAAAGTTCAATCCACTGACTTAAAGATTCAGTCACAATGGTTAAAAACTCTCCTGAAGAGAAAGATTATCAGAGAAAAAGGACTTCTGACACAAATCTATCGTATGGAACTCGAATGCCAAGGGAAAGCAAATTAAAATCACCCGTTTTCATTAATATTATAGGGATAGTTCATCTAAACATCAAAATTGTCATCATGTACACACCCTAACGCTGTTTCAAATCTGCATGACTTATTTTATTTTATTTAATGCGAAAAGAGACATTTTGATTAGCATGCTGGTCACTTTTGTGCATGCAATTACCATGAAAGGGGCCAGAAGCTTCTTAGCTTCAAAATAGATGCAAATGCAATTGGCATAACATAGGCTTTCTACAAGAAAAAGACTGACTTTCAAATTGTTATTCATGAGTTCATAAGTAGTTAAGTTCATCAGTAGCTGATTAGAGAAGCAGTGCTGTCTGAACAAATCTTTCAAGTCGGATCTTTTCAATGAATCAATTACGGTAGCTCAGAATGATTCATTCACTAATCAGACAAAACAAACTCTCAAGTTCAGTCCATTAACTAAAAAATTCAGTCCCAGTGGTTAAAAACACATCAGAAGATAGAAGAGAGATCATCAGAGAAGATGGAAATAAATTTCTGACACATAACTATCATATGGCTTCAGAATATTTCATATAGTGCATGGTGCTTTTGCATCATTGGTCCTCCATTGTTATTGCATGAAATGAGTGGACCATTTATTCCTAGAAGTTTCTGTACATAGAACAAAAACAACTGACAAAGTTATACATTATTAAGAAGGGTTTCTCCAAACTGAACGCTTCACATAATCACAGTATGTTTCTACTTGTGAAAATCAGTGGCTATCACTAACCATTAAACTGGATTTAAGAAAATGAATTTATGGTTAATAAGTACAACATTCTAAGTTGAACCACTGTGTCACCCACTGACCCATTAGCTGGCATAATGAGACACCAGCTGATATTAGCAAAGAGCTGCATGTCTGATGGTCGGATATATGCGACTCTTGGTTGATGGGAAAAGCTTTTCTCTTTTGAACTAATGCCTTGCCTGGATCAGAGGTGATTATGGGTTCAGTGGTGCGAACAGCAGTATCAAGATGGGCAATGGAAAGATCGATCTCCGTTTTTATGGAGCTAATTCAATATGGACTATTTAAAGCGACGGGGCGGAGGGAGAAATGAGATTGTATTTGCTGGGTATGGATTTTTGCCATGTGAAAGCTTCGGGTGCAAAAGGGGGGATGGTTTACAAGTCTTGACACTGTTTAGAAGATCTTCACACGTAGAAGGGTAATCACTGTAAATTACTTTTCATTGATTAGTCAATATTTTCAAAGATCATGTTGCTCTCATCCTATTTGAAAGTCTTAACCTATTACTGGCGGAGAAAAGAAACTTGCGCCGTGTTCATTTCATAGTCACTTATCCAGGTCCGAGGAGAGCGGGCAAGCGCATACGACATTGAAAAGACACGTCTGTCTAAATACTAGAGACCTCAGAATGATTTTCTTACACACCGGTTTTGTGGCAATCCAAAATAGTAGCAAAAGTACACATTATAAAAAAAATAAAAATCATACAAATTAACATTATGTCCCCATTTACTGAAATCTAAAACTGAAATGTTGTTTCAATTTTAAACTAGAAAGGAAAAATAAAAGGTACACACAAAAATAATTAAAAGTTCACACAAAAAGAAATTTTTGGGTGAACTATCCCTTTAAAAGTCAAAACCAAAGCTGCAACCATTTGACAAGCCCTGATCCAACATACTTTATGATATATCTAGAGCTCTCATGTTAGCTACATTACTTGAACGTCTTCGAACCATGTCCCTGGAATGTCATACAGCATGTGACAGATTCAGTGCACAGCAACCTCTCCCCATGCCACGGAGGGTCACATGCTCTCTCTGCCTCATCATAAACAGGCAAGATGATTGATAAACACAGCCGAATGCTGCCAGCGGTCTGCTGTGCACCGTGTTCCACTGTCAGAGTCATTTGTATTCATATTATGTAGATTACTACTCTGAAGTCCTTTAAATACGAGAAAAAACCCCTGGAAAATTTCTTAACCTTCCATGTTAGTCTCTGACCCGTATCGATTCAAATCAACTACATAAAAGTAAATATGAATCACTTGGCCAAGCGGTGAACCCTTTTTTGCACCAAGGCGGCGCTTTTGATTTGCGGCTATTTATCTTAATGAGTGCAGTTACTCTGTGAAGGGAACTCATGTGAAGGCTTGCAGTCATAGAGATACAGCGAATCCATCACTGTCAGACAGACGGGATCCTTCCAGCAGACGGACAGTCTTTGAGTGATGTCGGGCCAGTGGGAAGAGGCCGGGAGTGCTAGAAGCCCAAAGCTTGTTAACAACAGAGAGCAAGCACTGGCCAGACCTTCTCTACCAGACCTTTCGCCCCATACCGTCTTCGCTACAGCTCTGGCTAAAACGTGTCACACTGGCTGTTGTCATGTGAGCAGATCTGTCTCTTCATCACAGTGATGTCATGCTGTTCCATTAACTAATAGCTTTGCGCTGGATGGCAGGTCTCTCAGAATGAGGTGCCAAGCTCCATGAGACCATTTATGGCATCTCGCCACGGTGATGCAACTTTAACGAACACTATAACCATCCTGCATGAGCAGAACGTAAAAACAAAATGTTTTATTCACAGATTTTCAAAGTTGCTGCTTTGAAGTTTTAAAGCAAAGACAAACTCATTTTTGCAAAAAGAGCCTGGTATATCAAAACAAGTTTCTACCAACCTCACTTGCTTATTTAAAAAATAGTTTTTTGATTATAATGTCAGATGATAACAGCACAAAACTAATATATTATTCACAGGAATTCATGGCTATTAGAAACAGCAGTGGATTCAAAGTTATCCAGCCACAGAAAGCTGCTGTGTTTTTCTCTCTGTGGAACTTTTAATAGTTTGAAGAATCCGTGGGCTGAAAAAAACAATAAATAATTAAATAAACCGATAAACAAAAAATAAACAACGGCTGTCTGAAATAAGCTACTATGAGGAAGGCCGTTTGATAAAAGAGCAGTCTGTGCTTTCTACTTTCAAGTGTAATATTAGGAAACATAGTTTTTTTTTTTTCTATGAAAAACAAATTGAATTTAGAGAAAGCGTTTTTTAATACCTAATAATATTTGTGAATAATTTAAAAAGACATTTTAGGTAGTTTAACAACATTTAACTATACTAGTGAAACCTAATACTTAGAATACTTAGGGGAGCAAAAGCTCAAAAACACAATTAAAAACAAATGAAAGTTATATTACTGTATTCAATTTCAAAACAGCCTTAAAGAAGACCAAAAAGCAAACGCCTAGCATTTGGTGAACAGAAAAAAAGCCATCAACTTTGTTTCACAGCTGTAGAAAAGAGAATCAATCACAGGTGTCAGGATCATTTCAACCGGAGCTCTTTTTTCAAGCTGAACAAATGTCTCTTGAGTGCACACATGAAGGATGCTTAAAAGTCCAAAGTGAAGCTCATTTATTTGCAGATCAGACATGGAAACAGAATTATAGATGTCTGTTTATATGAACTGACCCTTTTCTGTGTGAAAGCAGTCAAGGATGAACTGATATGGATATCAATAATGTGACAGAAACAATTTTGCTGGTTACATTGACAGCTAAGAAAACCTGTCAGTTCATGTAACCAAGCCTTTTTTGAGAATTCTCATGGGCCAGAACATAATTAAACGTGCACTGGATTTTTTCCCTGTTAAAAAGCTTTACACTCAAATACAATGACTGCATTCATTTCAGTGACCTAAAAAAGGTATTTTATTCTACATACAGATAAATTACACCACCATGTTGACATCACATGACCAGCCATGTCTTGCATATTTTACCAAGTTACTACTATGTAATAGTACTACTATGTATGTCACATTTAAAATGTGGTGGGGACAAACATGCTGGTTGTGATGTCACAAAATGACATGACATGTTTTAAAAAATAAATAGTCTATGTATATTAGTGATTTGATCACATTTGCTCATTTCCAGTTCAAAACGAATATATAAACAATTATGTAGGGCTGCTTTTTTGTGCTCAGTTTATAAATATTCTTTTTACATTAAATCAGAATTCCTGCACTTTCACATAAGCACAAATCACAAAAACATTAACTCATATGCAGGATTTATTACATCTTGTTTCCTGATTTATTAATCACATACATTAAGCCTAACACTTTCTACATTATGAAAACTCGTAAAAGTAAGTACTCAAATTAACTTATTTTTGCATGTTTATTTAATTTCATAACATCATTCCTGTATACTGTCAGTTCAAGGAATTTCTAAGTTAAACGTAATCATTTTCTAGAATAAATTCATGGATCAGCAATTGCACAGAATATACAGGTGCATCTCAATAAATTAGAATGTCATGAAAAAGTTCATTTTTTCTTGTAAGTTATTTCAAAAAGTGAAACTTTCATATATTTTAGATTCATTGCATGTAAAGTAAAACATTTCAAAAGTTTTTTTGTTTTAATTTTGATGATTAGAGCTTACAGCTCCTGAAAGTCAAAAATCAGTATCTCAAAATATTAGAATATTTA